>JACMZG010000129.1:80862-108192 GCA_018340805.1 Microvelia longipes | reverse complement strand
TTAAAAAATAATTAAATGCGATATTCATTTCCTATTTGTTTCATAAAAATTAGCAAATTTAAAAATTAACAAATATACCAATGAAGACTGCAAGTGAAAAGATTAATAATTTATCCTTGAATTATGATAACTATTATAATAAAGATGAATATATGACATTAGAGCATGAAAACAATGAAAAGATCGTGAATGATGCAATAAATGACGATGATGATGTTGAAGAGTATAATGTAGATTATTTGTATGATGAAGATGATGAAGATGAATTGTATGATGAAGATGAATTGATGATGATGAAATGATGAGTATGATGAAGATGAATATTTGACATTAGAGAATGAAAACAATGAAAAGATCGTGAATGATGTATTAAATGATGATGATGATGTTGAAGAGTATAATGTAGATTATTTGTCTGATGAAGATGAATTGTATGATGAAGATGAATATTTGACATTAGAGAATGAAACAATGAAAAGATCGTGAATGATGTATTAAATGATGATGATGATGTTGAAGAGTATAATGTAGATTATTTGTATGATGAAGATGAATATTTGACATTAGAGAATGAAAACAATGAAAAGATCGTGAATGATGTATTAAATGATGATGATGATGTTGAAGAGTATAATGCAGATTATTTGTATGATGAAGATGAATATTTGACATTAGAGAATGAAAACAATGAAAAGATCGTGAATGATGTATAAATGATGATGATGATGTTGAAGAGTATAATGGAGATTATTTGTTTGATGAAGAAGAATATTTGACATTAGAGAATGAAAACAATGAAAAGATCGTGAATGATGCATTAAATTATGATGATGATGAAGAAGAGTATAATGGAGACTATTTTTATGATAAAGATGGATATTTAATTTTCTATTTATAAACTTTACAATACTTATTTCGATTTTGTCACAAATAAATTATATTTTATTGCAATTATCTTATACTATTTTCATTCAAATTATTTCTATTCTACTTAATGTGAAATTAATCATTAGTTTGTTTCTTACCGTTATTACTATCGTTATTACTATCGTTATTACTATTGTTATTCTATCGTTATTACTATCGTTTCTATCGTTATTACTATCGTTATTACTATCGTTATTACTATCGTTATTACTATCGTTATTACTATCTATCGTTATTACTATATTACTATCGTTATTACTATCGTTATTATACTATCGTTATTACTATCGTTATTACTATCGTTATTACTATCGTTATTACTATCGTTATTACTATCGTTATTACTATCGTTATTATCTATTATTACTATCGTTATTACGTTATTACTAGTTATTACTATCGTTATTACTATTACTATCGTTATTACTATCGTGTTATTACTATCGTTATTACTATCGTTATTACGTTATTACTATCGTTATTACGTTCTATCGTTAGTTGTTACTATCATTATTGTAGTGCTATTCGCTAATATTATCCACTTTTGGTGTTATGTCTAGAAGGATTGTTTATTTTTTTGTTTATTCTATTTTTGTTAATTGGAAAATACTTATAAAGTTCTTGAAATTTTATTATTTTATTTCTATTTATTTTTTGTTCATTTATTATGTATACTGGAGAAT
This sequence comes from Microvelia longipes, assembly GCA_018340805.1. Taxonomy (NCBI): domain Eukaryota; kingdom Metazoa; phylum Arthropoda; class Insecta; order Hemiptera; family Veliidae; genus Microvelia; species Microvelia longipes. The sequence continues at coordinate 106,582 of JACMZG010000129.1, read as the reverse complement.
TTTCAAAGGTTAAGTCCTCTGTACGGATACTTGGGGTGTATGATATATAGTGCGTGTTAAAAAAGATATTTGTTTTAATTTTACTAAATCAATAGAATAATGAAAATAACAAAACAAATAATTTAACAAATTTTATTAACATTAACCAAAAAAACATAATTACTGTTATTAAATTGAATGTATTGTATCTTTGCATATATTAATCTTGGTATGTGATTTTTCTGGTTTAATTTGATATATTTCTCTTTCTTTTTTTGTTGATATAAAATGTGATTTTATTTCTTTTTTTGGTTTTGCCAATTTTGGACAATCAATAATTGTATTTGGATATAAAGATTTGTAAAGTTGTTAAACCGCATTTCTTAAAATTGAATAAATTAAGTATTGTCAACAGATGAGGGGAATGTTATATATTGAATTCTGCTTGTAGTCTTTGCAAACGATTTCATGTATAATTAATAATATAATATCACTTGTCAAAAGCTTTAGATAAAATTTATATGTTCTCTTACATTTTAAATTTTTTGATTTGGTTTGGAACTTTTCGGAGTCTGGATTATCTTTCCATTTCTATGCCGCAGTTTTCGAATTCTATTGACCTGAACACTTTTTTCTGTCTTTTAATAAATATTTGTGAATGCCAAGGAGAAGATCATAAATTTCCTATTTAAGTTTTAATTTCAATTTTTATTATCGATCGATAATTCTTATAAATAGCTTTTTTTATTAATTATAAAACTATAAGAATAGTATCATTTATTATACATATTTAAGTATATTATATATACATATAAATGTAAATATTTATATATACATTTTTTAAAGAAAAAGAATAAAAACCATAACAGTTAATTATATCGTTATTACTATCATTATTACTTTTTAATGACATGCACACACAATAACCAATAAAAATATTTCTCAAATAAAATGTCATCAAGAATAAAATTACATGTTGAAACAACCAATAAATTTGAGTTGTACAGATTAGATCCTATTGGTTGCACATAAACTTCTCATTCTTTATTCCCTAAGTCAGGTTCAGATTCGAACCCAATAAACTTTATTCTAATTCATAATTAATATAAAGATTGTCTACTAATTCCAATAAACTGAATTTAAAATATTATTTCATTATTTTATTTCGTTATAGTTGTTTAATTTCGTTTTAATTTTGTTTATAACATTTAACCATTTTCAAGAATGGCTTTCGTAATTTAAACGATTTTCTCAGTTTCATTATTTTGCCCTCTTGAGTGTCTCTTCAGTTTTAACTTTACTTTTACCTTTATTTCACTTCGTCCTAATACTCTTTATTTCATATATAGTAGTTTTATAAAAATTCTTTTTACATTTCTCTGCACAATATTATGAATCTATTGATATGTTTAATAATCATTGAGCAATTATACATTTAACTACTTTTAATTTTTATGGTATTTTATATAATTTTATTTGTACATTTATTACATAACCTTTATTAATATTACATCGAATATTAAAACTGAAAAAATAATTTTCGCTTCTAACTTTAATTGTTGGTTTTGCATATTAAAAATATTTTTAAATTATTTTGGGTTATTTTCCCTATTTTATTTGAAAACAAATTGTAAAAATAATTTATAATGTTTATTGAAATCAATATTTAATTTTAACTTGATTTATATTTTTTTAACTAATAATAGAAAAAAGAAAATATAAAGTATTAACTTTACTTTTTGTGAAGTTAACTTTTCACAAATTTAAAAATCTGAAAGTACAAAATAAGTTTATTTAATTTAAATAATTTTTGTTTAAATTAAATACATTTCATTTCATTTAATCAATTTATTTAAAAATATAATTTTTTAAAAATAGTTAAAATAAACTTTTAAAATAATTATAAAAGTAAATAATTTAAATCTTAAAGATTTTAGTGTAAATAATCAATTTTATAATTAAAATTTTACAAACCTAAATAATTAAAAATAAAAAAAAAATTTCAAAAACTAAAATTTTTATTTGTTAAAATTATTTTTACAAATTGTTTTCAAATTTTAATTTTTAATTTTCATTTAATTTTTGTTCAATTTTAATAATTAAAGATTATCAATTATTTATTAAATTTTGAATAATTAATTAAATTATTGACTAGAATAATAAAATTATTTTTTTAAAAATTTATTAAATATAATTATTCATTTATTTAAATTTAATTTTAGTTTTAACCAATAAAAACTTTAAAAAATAATTAAATGCGATATTCATTTCCTATTTGTTTCATAAAAATTAGCAAATTTAAAAATTAACAAATATACCAATGAAGACTGCAAGTGAAAAGATTAATAATTTATCCTTGAATTATGATAACTATTATAATAAAGATGAATATATGACATTAGAGCATGAAAACAATGAAAAGATCGTGAATGATGTATAAATGATGATGATGATGTTGAAGAGTATAATGTAGATTATTTGTATGATGATGAATTGTATGATGATGAATATTTGACATTAGAGAATGAAAACAATGAAAAGATCGTGAATGATGTATTAAATGATGATGATGATGTTGAAGAGTATAATGTAGATTATTTGTCTGATGAAGATGAATTGTATGATGAAGATGAATATTTGACATTAGAGAATGAAAACAATGAAAAGATCGTGAATGATGTATTAAATGATGATGATGATGTTGAAGAGTAATGTAGATTATTTGTATGATGAAGATGAATTGTATGATGAAGATGAATATTTGACATTAGAGAATGAAAACAATGAAAAGATCGTGAATGATGTATTAAATGATGATGATGATGTTGAAGAGTATAATGGAGATTATTTGTATGATGAAGATGAATATTTGACATTAGAGAATGAAAACAATGAAAAGATCGTGAATGATGCAATAAATGACGATGATGATTTGAAGAGTATAATGCAGATTATTTGTATGATGAATGAATATTTGACATTAGAGAATGAAAACAATGAAAAGATCGTGAATGATGTATTAAATGATGATGATGATGTTGAAGAGTATAATGGAGATTATTTGTTTGATGAAGAAGAATATTTGACATTAGAGAATGAAAACAATGAAAAAGATCGTGAATGATGCATTAAATTATGATGATGATGAAGAAGAGTATAATGGAGACTATTTTTATGATAAAGATGGATATTTAATTTTCTATTTATAAACTTTACAATACTTATTTCGATTTTGTCACAAATAAATTATATTTTATTGCAATTATCTTATACTATTTTCATTCAAATTATTTCTATTCTACTTAATGTGAAATTAATCATTAGTTTGTTTCTTACAGTCGTTATTTATCGTTATTACTATCTATCGTTATTACTATCGTTATTACTATCTATTACTATCGTTATTACTATCGTTATTACTATCGTTATTACTATCGTTATTACTATCGTTATTACGTTATTACTATCGTTATATCGTCTATCGTTATTACTAGTTATTACTATCGTTATTAATTGTTATTACGTTATTACTATCGTTATTACTATCGTTACTATCGTTATACTATCGTTATCGTTATTACTATCGTTATTACTATCGTTATATATCGTTATTACTATCGTTATCGTTATTATCGTTATTACTATCGTTATTACTATCGTTATTACTATCGTTATCTATCGTTATTACTATCGTTATTACGTTATTACGTTATTACTATTACTATCGTTATACTATCGTTATTACTATCGTTATTACTATCGTATTACTACTATCGTTATTACGTATCGTTATTACTATCGTTATTACTATCGTTATTACTATCGTTAGTTATTACTATCGTTATACTATCGTTATTACTATCGTTATTACTATCGTTATTACTATCGTTATTACGTTATTACTATCGTTATTACTATCGTTATTACTATCGTTATTACTATCGTATTACTATCGTTATTACTATCGTTAATTACTATCGTTAATTATATCGTAGTAATAACGATAGGAATACGATATGTTAACGATAGTAATTTGATAGTAATAACGATAGTAATAACGATAGTAATAACGATAGTAATAATAGTAATAACGTAACGATAGTAATAACGATAGTAATAACGATAGTAATAACGATAATAACGATAGTAAATAACGATAGTAATAACGATAGTAATAACGATAGTAATAACGATAGTTAATAACGATAGTAATACGATAGTAAATAACGATAGTAATAACGATAGTAATAACGATAGTAATAACGATAGTAATAACGATAGTAATAACGATAGCGATAGTAATAACGATAGTAATAACGATAGTAATAACGATAGTAATAACGATAGTAATAACGATAGTAATAACGATAGATAATAACGATAGTAATAACGATAGTAATAACGATAGTAATAACGATAGTAATAACGATAGTAATAATAGTAATAGATAGTATAACGATAGTAATAACGATAGTAATAATAGTAATAACGTAAATAACGATAGTAATAACGAAGTAATAACGATAGTAATAACGACTGTAAGAAACAAACTAATGATTAATTTCACATTAAGTAGAATAGAAATAATTTGAATGAAAATAGTATAAGATAATTGCAATAAAATATAATTTATTTGTGACAAAATCGAAATAAGTATTGAAAAGTTTATAAATAGAAAATTAAATATCCATCTTTATCATAAAAATAGTCTCCATTATACTCTTCTTCATCACCATCATAATTTAATGCATCATTCACGATCTTTTCATTGTTTTCATTCTCTAATGTCAAATATTCTTCTTCATCAAACAAATAATCTCCATTATACTCTTCAACATCATCATCATCATTTAATACATTCACGATCTTTTCATTGTTTTCATTCTCTAATGTCAAATATTCATCTTCATCATCATCATCATACAAATAATCTACATTAACTCTTCAACATCATCATCATCATTTAATACATCATTCACGATCTTTTCATTGTTTTCATTCTCTAATGTCAAATATTCATCTTCATCATACAATTCATCTTCATCAACAAATAATCTACATTATACTCTTCAACATCATCATCATCATTTAATACATCATTCACGATCTTTTCATTGTTTTCATTCTCTAATGTCAAATATTCATCTTCATCATACAATTCATCTTCATCAGATTTCATAGCAATAATCTACACTCTTCAACATCATCATCGTCATTTATTGCATCATTCACGATCTTTTCATTTTTTTCATTCTCTAATGTCAAATATTCATCTTCATCATATAAATAATCTACATTATACTCTTCAACATCATCATCATCATTTAATACATCATTCACGATCTTTTCATTGTTTTCATGCTCTAATGTCATATATCATCTTTATTATAATAGTTATCATAATTCAAGGATAAATTATTAATCTTTTCACTTGCAGTCTTCATTGGTATATTTGTTAATTTTTAAATTTGCTAATTTTTATGAAACAAATAGGAAATGAATATCGCATTTAATTATTTTTTAAAGTTTTTATTGGTTAAAACTAAAATTAAATTTAAATAAATGAATAATTATATTTAATAAATTTTTAAAAAAAATAATTTTATTATTCTAGTCAATAATTTAATTAATTATTCAAAATTTAATAAATAATTGATAATCTTTAATTATTAAAATTGAACAAAAATTAAATGAAAATTAAAAATTAAAATTTGAAAACAATTTGTAAAAAGTAAAATTAAAAGTAGTTAAATGTATAATTGCTCATATGATTATTAAACATATCAATAGATTCATAATATTGTGCAGAGAAATGTAAAAAGAATTTTTATAAAACTACTATATATGAAATAAAGAGTATTAGGACGAAGTGAAATAAAGGTAAAAGTAAAGTTAAAACTGAAGAGACACTCAAGAGGGCAAAATAATGAAACTGAGAAAATCGTTTAAATTACGAAAGCCATTCATGAAAACGGTTCAATGTTATAAACAAAATTAAAACGAAATTAAACAACTATAACGAAATAAAATAATGAAATAATATTTTAAATTCAGTTTATTGGAATTAGTAGACAATCTTTATATTAATTATGAATTAGAATAAAGCTTATTGGGTTCGAATCTGAACCTGACTTAGGGAATAAAGAATGAGAAGTTTATGTGCAACCAATAGGATTCTAATCTGTACAACTCAAATTTATTGGTTGTTTCAACATGTAATTTTATTCTTGATGACATTTTATTTGAGAAATATTTTATTGGTTATTATGTGAAGTGTAGCTTATGCATGTCATTAAAAAGTAATAATGATAGTAATAACGATATAATTAACTGTTATGGTTTTTATTCTTTTCTTTAAAAAATGTATATATAAATATTTACATTTATATGTATATATAATATACTTAAATATGTATAATAAATGATACTATTCTTATAGTTTTATAATTAATAAAAAAAGCTATTTATAAGAATTATCGATCGATAATAAAAATTGAAATTAAAACTTAAATAGGAAATTTATGATCTTCTCCTTGGCATTCACAATATTTATTAAAAGACAGAAAAAAGTGTTCAGGTCAATAGAATTCGAAAACTGCGGCATAGAAATGGAAAGATAATCCAGACTCCGAAAAGTTCCAAACCAAATCAAAAAATTTAAAATGTAAGAGAACATATAAATTTTATCTAAAGCTTTTGACAAGTGATATTATATTATTAATTATACATGAAATCGTTTGCAAAGACTACAAGCAGAATTCAATATATAACATTCCCCTCATCTGTTGACAATACTTAATTTATTCAATTTTAAGAAATGCGGTTTAACACTTTACAAATCTTTATATCCAAATACAATTTATTGATTGTCCAAAATTGGCAAAACCAAAAAAAGAAATAAAATCACATTTTATATCAACAAAAAAAAGAAAGAGAAATATATCAAATTAAACCAGAAAATCACATACCAAGATTAATATATGCAAAGATACAATACATTCAATTTAATAACAGTAATTATGTTTTTTTGGTTAATGTTAATAAATTTGTTAAATTATTTGTTTTGTTATTTTCATTATTCTATTGATTTAGTAAAATTAAAACAAATATCTTTTTTAACACGCACTATATATCATACACCCCAAGTATCCGTACAGAGGACTTAACCTTTGAAAATTCTCCAGTATACATAATAAATGAACAAAAAATAAATAGAAATAAAATAATAAAATTTCAAGAACTTTATAAGTATTTCCAATTAACAAAAATAGAATAAAACAAAAAAATAAACAATCCTTCTAGACATAACCACCAAAAGTGGATAATATTAGCGAATAGCACTACAATAATGATAGTAACAACGAAAGATATAATTATAGTAATAACGATAGTAATAACGATATTAATAACGTAATAACGATAGAATAATAGTAATACGATAGTAATAATATAGTACGATAGTAATAACGATAGTGATGTAATAACGAAGTATAACGATAGTAATAACGATAGTAATAACGATAGTAATAACGATAGTATAACGATCGATAGTAGATAGTACGATAGTAAATAACGATAGTAATAACGATAGTAATAACGATAGTAATAACGATAGTAATAGATAATAACGATAGTAATAACGATAGTAATAACGATAACGATAGTAATAACGATAGTAATAACGATAGTAATAGATAAATAACGATAGTAATAACGATAGTAATAACGATAGTAATAACGATAGTAATAACGATAGTAATAACGATAGTAATAACGATAGTAATAACGATAGATTAATAACGATAGTAATAACGATAACGATAGGTAATAACGATAAGATAGTAATAACTACGAATAATCAATAACCATGATTAATAATTAAATTAAACTTTCACATCATTTCATCATTTAATCATCATCACATCTTTTCATTGTTTTCATTCTCTAATGTCAAATATTCATTCTTCATCTTCATCATACAATCATCTTCATCATACAATCCATCTTCATCATACAAATAATCTCATTATACTCTTCAACATCATCATCATTAATATCATCATTCACGATCTTTTCATTGTTTTCATTCTCTAATGTCAAATATTCATCTTCATCAAACAAATAATCTACATTATACTCTTCAACATCATCATCATCACCCACTTTAATACATCATTCACAGATCTTTCATTGTTTTCATAGCTCTAATTGTCCATATATTCATCTTTATTCAATATAGTTATCATATTCAAGGATAATTATAATTTTCAACTTGCAGTCTTCATTTGGTTATGATTGTTAATTTTTAAATCTTAGTTTTTTATACTGATCGTTTTACTATGTTTTACTAATCGTTATTCTATCGTTATTACTATCGTTATTACTATCGTTATTACTATCGTTTATTACTATCCTCGTTATTACTATCGTTATTACTATCGTTATTACTATCGTTATTACTATCTATCGTATTACTATCGCTTTATTACGTTATTACTATCGTTATTACTATCGTTATAACTATCGTTATTACTATCGTTATTACGTTATCGTTATCTATCGTTATTACTATCGTTATTACTCGTTCTATATTACTATCGTTATTACGTTATTACTATCGTTATTACATCGTTATTACTATCGTTATTGCTATCGTTATTACTATAATTCTATCTTTCGTTGTTACTATCATTATTGTAGTGCTATTCGCTAATATTATCCACTTTTGGTGGTTATGTCTAGAAGGATTGTTTATTTTTTTGTTTTATCTATTTTTGTTAATTGAAATACTTATAAAGTTCTTGAAATTTTATTATTTTATTTCTATTTATTTTTTGTTCATTTATTATGTATACTGGAGAATTTTCAAAGGTTAAGTCCTCTGTACGGATACTTGGGTGTATGATATATAGTCGTGTTAAAAAAGATATTTGTTTTAATTTTACTAAATCAATAGAATAATGAAAATAACAAAACAAATAATTTAACAAATTTTATTAACATTAACCAAAAAACATAATTACTGTTATTAAATTGAATGTATTGTATCTTTGCATATATTAATCTTGGTATGTGATTTTTCTGGTTTAATTTGATATATTTCTCTTTCTTTTTTTTGTTGATATAAAATGTGATTTTTTTCTTTTTTGGTTTTGCCAATTTTGGACAATCAATAAATTGTATTGGATATAAAGATTTGTAAAGTTGTTAAACCGCATTTCTTAAAATTGAATAAATTAAGTATTGTCAACAGATGAGGGGAATGTTATATATTGAATTCTGCTTGTAGTCTTTGCAAACGATTTCATGTATAATTAATAATATAATATCACTTGTCAAAAGCTTTAGATAAAATTTATATGTTCTCTTACATTTTAAATTTTTTGATTTGGTTTGGAACTTTTCGGAGTCTGGATTATCTTCCATTTCTATGCCGCAGTTTTCGAATTCTATTGACCTGAACACTTTTTTCTGTCTTTAATAAATATTTGTGAATGCCAAGGAGAAGATCATAAATTTCCTATTTAAGTTTTAATTTCAATTTTTATTATCGATCGATAATTCTTATAAATAGCTTTTTTTATTAATTAAAAACTATAAGAATAGTAATCATTTATTATACAATATTAAGTATATTATATATACATATAAATGTAAATATTTATATAATCATTTTTAAAGAAAAAGAATAAAACCCATAACAGTTAATTATATCGTTATTACTATCATTATTACTTTTTAATGACATGCATAAGCTACACTTTCACATAATAACCATATAAAAAATATTTCTCAAATAAAATGTCATCAAGAATAAAATTACATGTTGAAACAACCAATAAATTTGAGTTGTACAGATTAGAATCCTATTGGTTGCACATAAACTTCTCATTCTTTATTCCCTAAGTCAGGTTCAGATTCGAACCCAATAAGCTTTATTCTAATTCATAATTAATATAAAGATTGTCTACTAATTCCAATAAACTGAATTTAAAATATTATTTCATTATTTTATTTCGTTAAATAGTTTGTTTTAATTTTAACATTGAACCGTTTTCATTTTAGTGTTAGTTACTTTACTTTTACGTTAATTTCATATTTTCTCTGTTTATCATAATCATGGTTATTACTATCGTATTACTATCGTTATTACTATATTACTATCGTTCTATTACTATCGTTATTACTATCGTTATTTACTATCGTTATTACTATCGTTATTACTATCGTTACTATCGTTATACTATCGTTATTACTATCGTTATCTATCGTTATTACTATCGTTACTATCGTTATTATCTATCGTTATTACTATTCGTTATTACTATGTTATTACTATCGTTATTACTATCGTTATTACTATTGTTATTAATATCGTTATTACTATCGTTATTACTATAATTATATCTTTCGTTGTTACTATCATTATTGTAGTGCTATTCGCTAATATTATCCACTTTTGGTGGTTATGTCTAGAAGATTGTTTATTTTTTTGTTTTATTCTATTTTTGTTAATTGGAAATACTTATAAAGTTCTTGAAATTTATTATTTATTTCTATTTATTTTTTTCATTTATTATGTATACTGGAGAATTTTCAAAGGTTAAGTCCTCTGTACTACTTGGGGTGTATATATATATATATAGTGCGTGTTAAAAAAGATATTTTTTTAATTTTACTAAATCAATAGAATAATGAAAATAACAAAACAAATAATTTAACAAATTTTATTAACATTAACCAAAAAAACATAATTACTGTTATTAAATTGAATGTATTGTATCTTTGCATATATTAATCTTGGTATGTGATTTTTCTGGTTTAATTTGATATATTTCTCTTTCTTTTTTTGTTGATATAAAATGTGATTTTATTTCTTTTTTTGGTTTTGCCAATTTTGGACAATCAATAAATTGTATTTGGATATAAAGATTTGTAAAGTTGTTAAACCGCATTTCTTAAAATTGAATAAATTAAGTATTGTCAACAGATGAGGGAATGTTATATATTGAATTCTGCTTGTAGTCTTTGCAAACGATTTCATGTATAATTAATAATATAATATCACTTGTCAAAAGCTTTAGATAAAATTTATATGTTCTCTTACATTTTAAATTTTTTGATTTGGTTTGGAACTTTTCGGAGTCTGGATTATCTTTCCATTTCTATGCCGCAGTTTTCGAATTCTATTGACCTGAACACTTTTTTCTGTCTTTTAATAAATATTTGTGAATGCCAAGGAGAAGATCATAAATTTCCTATTTAAGTTTTAATTTCAATTTTTATTATCGATCGATAATTCTTATAAATAGCTTTTTTTATTAATTATAAAACTATAAGAATAGTTCATTTATTATACATATTTAAGTATATTATATATACATATAAATGTAAATATTTATATATACATTTTTTAAAGAAAAAGAATAAAAACCATAACAGTTAATTATATCGTTATTACTATCATTATTACTTTTTAATGACATGCATAAGCTACACTTCACATAATAACCAATAAAAATATTTCTCAAATAAAATGTCATCAAGAATAAAATTACATGTTGAAACAACCAATAAATTTGAGTTGTACAGATTAGAATCCTATTGGTTGCACATAAACTTCTCATTCTTTATTCCCTAAGTCAGGTTCAGATTCGAACCCAATAAGCTTTATTCTAATTCATAATTAATATAAAGATTGTCTACTAATTCCAATAAACTGAATTTAAAATATATTTCATTATTTTATTTCGTTATAGTTGTTTAATTTCGTTTTAATTTTGTTTAACATTGAACCGTTTTCATGAATGGCTTTCGTAATTTAAACGATTTTCAGTTTCATTATTTTGCCCCTCTTGAGTGTCTCTTCAGTTTTAACTTTACTTTTACCTTTATTTCACTTCGTCCTAATACTCTTTATTTCATATATAGTAGTTTTATAAAAATTCTTTTTACATTTCTCTGCACAATATTATGAATCTATTGATATGTTTCATAATCATATGAGCAATTATACATTTAACTACTTTTAATTTTACTTTTTACAAATTGTTTTCAAATTTTAATTTTTAATTTTCATTTAATTTTTGTTCAATTTTAATAATTAAAGATTATCAATTATTTATTAAATTTGAATAATTAATTAAATTATTGACTAGAATAATAAAATTATTTTTTTTAAAAATTTATTAAATATAATTATTCATTTATTTAAATTTAATTTTAGTTTTAACCAATAAAAACTTTAAAAAATAATTAAATGCGATATTCATTTCCTATTTGTTTCATAAAAATTAGCAAATTTAAAAATTAACAAATATACCAATGAAGACTGCAAGTGAAAAGATTAATAATTTATCCTTGAATTATGATAACTATTATAATAAAGATGAATATATGACATTAGAGCATGAAAACAATGAAAAGATCGTGAATGATGTATTAAATGATGATGATGATGTTGAAGAGTATAATGTAGATTATTTGTATGATGAAGATGAATTGTATGATTGAATTGTATGATGAAGATGAATATTTGACATTAGAGAATGAAAACAATGAAAAGATCGTGAATGATGTATTAAATGATGATGATGATGTTGAAGAGTATAATGTAGATTATTTGTCTGATGAAGATGAATTGTATGATGAAGATGAATATTTGACATTAGAGAATGAAAACAATGAAAAGATCGTGAATGATGTATTAAATGATGATGATGATGTTGAAGAGTTTAATGTAGATTATTTGTATGATGAATGAATTGATGACATTAGAGAATGAAAACAATGAAAAGATCGTGAATGATGTATTAAATGATGATGATGATGTTGAAGAGTATAATGAGATTATTTGATGAAGATGAAGACATTAGAGAATGAAACAATGAAAAGATCGTGAATGATGTATTAAATGATGATGATGATGTTGAGAGTTAATGTAGATTATTTGTATGATGAAGATGATTGTATGATGATGAATATTTGACATTAGAGAATGAAAACAATGAAAAGATCGTGAATGATGTATTAAATGATGATGATGATGTTGAAGAAATGTAGATGATGATGAAGATGAATTGTATGATGGATTGTATGATGAAGATGAATATTTGACATTAGAGAATGAAAACAATGAAAAGATCGTGAATGATGTATTAAATGATGATGATGATGTTGAAGAGTATAATGTAGATTATTTGTCTGATGAAGATGAATTGTATGATGAGATGAATATTTGACATTAGAGAATGAAAACAATGAAAAGATCGTGAATGATGCAATAAATGACGATGATGATGTTGAAGAGTAATAGATTATTGTATGATGAATTAATGTATGATGAGATGAATTGTATGATGAAGATGAATATTTGAAATTAGAGAATGAAAACAATGAAAAGATCGTGAATGATGTATTAAATGATGATGATGATGTTGAAGAGTATTAATGTAGATTATTTGTATGAAGATGAATTGTATGATGAAGATGAATATTGACATTAGAGAATGAAAACAATGAAAAGATCGTGAATGATGTATAAATGATGATGATGATGTTGAAGAGTTTAATGTAGATGTATGATTGAATTGAAGTATGATGAAGATGAATTGTATGATGAAGAGAATATTTGACATTAGAGAATGAAAACAATGAAAGATCGTGAATGATGTATTAAATGATGATGATGATGTTGAAGAGTTAATGTAGATTTTGTTGATGAAGATGAATGTATGATGAAGATGAATATTTGACATTAGAGAATGAAAACAATGAAAAGATCGTGAATGATGTATTAAATGATGATGATGATGAAGAGTTAATGTAGATTATTTGTATGATGAAGATGAATATTGAATATTGATTGAATGACATTAGAGAATGAAAACAATGAAAAGATCGTGAATGATGTATTAAATGATGATGATGATGTTGAAGAGTATATGATAAGATTATTTGTATGAAGATGAATTGATGATGAAATGAATATTTGACATTAGAGAATTGAAAACAATGAAAAGATCGTGATGATGTATTAAATGATGATGATGAGGTTGATGAGATTTAATGTAGATTATTTGTATGATGAAGATGAATTGTATGATGACATGTAGTTGAATATGCTATGATGTAAGATGACATATTTGACATTAGAAAGGAACATTACAATGAAAAAGATATCTGGGAATGATGTGTATTAAATGAATAATGATGATGTGTGGAGAGTTTAATGTAAGATTTTGTTGATGAAGATGGTATTGTAATGTTGATCTCTATCTCTTTTTTGCTTGCTTGAGAGAGATCATCTTCATCGATACACCAGTTCATCTTCAGCAGACAATATAAGTCTACATGCTTATACTCGTTCAAACATCATTCATTTCGTCATTCTTAATTACACTCATTCACGATCTTTTCATTGTTTTCATCTCTATATTAATCTATTCTTTTTCATCTTCATCATACAATCATCTTTCATCATACAAATAATCTACATTAACTCTTCAACTTCATCATTCATCATTTTAATACATCATTCACGATCTTTTCATTGTTTTCATTCTCTAATGTCAAATATTCTAGCTTGAGTCTAAATACTACTCCATGCAGTACCATATATTCGATGCTTATACCTCAACATCGATCATCATCATTTTAATACATCATTCACGATCTTTTTCATTGTTTCATTCCTCTAATGTTCAAAATATTCATCTTAATCATACAATCATCTTCATCATACAAATTCATTCTTTCATCATACAAATAATCTACATTAAACTCTTTCAAACATCCATCATCACATTTAATACATCATTCACGCATCTTTTCATCTGGTTTTCATTCTCTAAGTCAAATATTCATCTTCATCATTTACAATTCATCTTCATCAGACAAATAATTACATTTATACTCTTCAACATCATCAGCATCATTAATACATCATCACGATCGTTTTCATTTTTTTCTTCTCTAATGTCAAATATTCAATCTTCATCATACAATTCATTCTTCATATACAATTCATCTTCATCATACAAATAATCTACATTAAACTCTTCAACATCATTCATCATCCATTTAATACTTTATAACGATGCTTTCCATTGTCATTCTTAATTGTTCATAATATTCGAGTTTATCTAACCCCATATTCTTTCATCATATACAAATAATCACATTATTACTCTTCAACATTCATCATCATCATTTAATACGTCATTTCACGATCTTTTCATTGTTTTCATTTCTCAATTCAAATATTCAATTTCATCATTACAATTCATCTTCATCAATACTATTTCATTAACTAGTATGAGTATTTTTCATGGGATACTCCTGTATATCTTAGTCACGTCATATTTGTTTTGCATCATTCACGATCTTTCATTGGTTCTATCTCCTATTCCTTATTTAATATTGTCCATGTTGTCATCTATAACTAATATTTCCCATCGAGTGATGATTCTATGTATTATAATGTCTGTATGCATGTTGTATGACTCCTCTATTATAATATCTAATAGCATCATTCAGCGATCTTTTCATGGTTTTCATTCTCTAATGTCAATATTCATCTTCATCATACAATTCATCTCTATCTATTCTATCTCTATATTTATTATATATAATAAATATATCCCAATATCATTCTCTATCTATTTTTTTAATACATCATCACGATCTTCATGTTTCATTCTCGAAGTCAAATATTCATCTTCATTCTATATTCATAAATCATTTCTCTTTTCATCATGTACATAATAATCTATATAATAATTCTTACATTCACATTCATCATATACACTATTCGTACTCTATTCTCATGTTTTCATTCCCTTTATGGGTTCTTATGTCTGATTTCTTCATCATAGACTAATATTTAAATTCTTTATCGTATACGCTCTCTCTATATCTCTATTTCTATCTATCATTATAAATCTACATCTTTTATTTCATCTTCTATTTATGGCTATTAATACTCTCATTATTATATATTCATCTCTACACTACATCTTCACACAGTATGTATATACTATCATATAACTCCTATACTTTTCATCATTGTCATTTAATACATCATTCACGATCTTTTCATTGTTCACTCTCTCTATGTCAAATATTCATCATCCATCAATACATTCATCTTTCATCATACAAATAATCTCACATTATACTCTTCAACATCATTCATCATCCATTTTAATACATCATTCACGATCTTTTCATTGTTTTCATTCTAATGTCAATATTCAATTCATCATACAATTCATCTTCATCATACAATTCATCTTCATCATACAAATAATCTACATTAACTCTCAACATCATCATCGTCATTTATTGCATCATTCACGATCTTTTCATTGTTTCATGCATTTCTAATGTCATATATTCATCTTTATTATAATAGTTATGATAATTCAAGGATAAATTATTAATCTTTTCACTTGCAGTCTTCATTGGTATATTTGTTAATTTTTAAATTTGCTAATTTTATGAAACAAATAGGAAATGAATATCGCATTTAATTATTTTTTAAAGTTTTATTGGTTAAAACTAAAATTAAATTTAAATAAATGAATAATTATATTAATAAATTTTTAAAAAAAAATAATTTTATTATTCTAGTCAATAATTTAATTAATTATTCAAAATTTAATAAATAATTGATAATCTTTAATTATTAAAATTGAACAAAAATTAAATGAAAATTAAAAATAAATTTGAAAACAATTTGTAAAAAGTAAAATTAAAAGTAGTTAAATGTATAATTGCTCATATGATTATGAAACATATCAATAGATTCATAATATTGTGCAGAGAAATGTAAAAAGAATTTTTATAAAACTATATATGAAATAAAGAGTATTAGGACGAAGTGAAATAAAGGTAAAAGTAAAGTTAAAACTGAAGAGACACTCAAGAGGGGCAAAATAATGAAACTGAAAAATCGTTTAAATTACGAAAAGCCATTCATGAAAACGGTTCAATGTTATAAACAAAATTAAAACGAAATTAAACAACTATAACGAAATAAAATAATGAAATAATATTTTAAATTCAGTTTATTGGAATTAGTAGACAATCTTTATATTAATTATGAATTAGAATAAAGCTTATTGGGTTCGAATCTGAACCTGACTTAGGGAATAAAGAATGAGAAGTTTATGTGCAACCAATAGGATTAATCTGTACAACTCAAATTTATTGGTTGTTTCAACATGTAATTTTATTCTTGATGACATTTTATTTGAGAAATATTTTTATTGGTTATTATGTGAAGTGTAGCTTATGCATGTCATTAAAAAGTAATAATGATAGTAATAACGATAAATTAACTGTTATGGTTTTATTTTTTCTTTAAAAAATGTATATATAAATATTTACATTTATATGTATATATAATATACTTAAATATGTATAATAAATGATACTATTCTTATAGTTTTATAATTAATAAAAAAAGCTATTTATAAGAATTATCGATCGATAATAAAAATTGAAATTAAAACTTAAATAGGAAATTTATGATCTTCTCCTTGGCATTCACAAATATTTATTAAAAGACAGAAAAAAGTGTTCAGGTCAATAGAATTCGAAAACTGCGGCATAGAAATGGAAAGATAATCCAGACTCCGAAAAGTTCCAAACCAAATCAAAAAATTTAAAATGTAAGAGAACATATAAATTTTATCTAAAGCTTTTGACAAGTGATATTATATTATTAATTATACATGAAATCGTTTGCAAAGACTACAAGCAGAATTCAATATATAACATTCCCCTCATCTGTTGACAATACTTAATTTATTCAATTTTAAGAAATGCGGTTTAACAACTTTACAAATCTTTATATCCAAATACAATTTATTGATTGTCCAAAATTGGCAAAACCAAAAAAAGAAATAAAATCACATTTTATATCAACAAAAAAAAGAAAGAAAATATATCAAATTAAACCAGAAATCACATACCAAGATTAATATATGCAAAGATACAATACATTCAATTTAATAACAGTAATTATGTTTTTTTGGTTAATGTTAATAAAATTTTGTTAAATTATTTGTTTTGTTATTTTCATTATTCTATTGATTTAGTAAAATTAAAACAAATATCTTTTTTAACACGCACTATATATCATACACCCCAAGTATCCGTACAGAGGACTTAACCTTTGAAAATTCTCCAGTATACATAATAAATGAACAAAAAATAAATAGAAATAAAATAATAAAATTTCAAGAACTTATAAGTATTTCAATTAACAAAAATAGAATAAAACAAAAAAATAAACAATCCTTCTAGACATAACCACCAAAAGTGGATAATATTAGCGAATAGCACTACAATAATGATAGTAACAACGAAAGATATAATTATAGTAATAACGATAGTAATAACGATATTAATAACGATAGTAATAAACGATAGTAATAACCGATAGTAATAACGATAGTAATAACGATAGTAATAACGATAGTAATAACGACGATAACGATAGTAATAACGATAGTAATAACGATAGTAATAACGATAGTAATAACGATAGTAAACGATAGTAATAACGATAGTAAT
The DNA here is from genome assembly GCA_018340805.1 of Microvelia longipes. Taxonomy (NCBI): domain Eukaryota; kingdom Metazoa; phylum Arthropoda; class Insecta; order Hemiptera; family Veliidae; genus Microvelia; species Microvelia longipes. The sequence goes on along the minus strand of JACMZG010000129.1, from coordinate 88,021 downwards.
AACGAAATAACGATAGTAATAACGATAGTAATAAGATAGTAATAACGATAGTAATAACGATAGTAATAACGATAGTAATAACCGATAGTAACGATAGTAATAACGATAATAACGATAGTAACGATAGTAAAACGATAGTAATAACGATAGTAAAAACGATAGTAATAACGATAGTAATAACGATAGTAATAACGATAGTACGATAGTAATAACGATAGTAATAACGATAGTAATACGATAGTAATAACGATAGTAATAACGTAAATAACGATAGTAATAACGATAGTAATAACGAAGTAATAACGACTGTAAGAAACAAACTAATGATTAATTTCACATTAAGTAGAATAGAAATAATTTGAATGAAAATAGTATAAGATAATTGCAATAAAAATATAATTTATTTGTGACAAAATCGAAAATAAGTATTGCAAAGTTTATAAATAGAAAATTAAATATCCATCTTTATCATAAAAATAGTCTCCATTATACTCTTCTTCATCATCATCATAATTTAATGCATCATTCACGATCTTTTCATTGTTTTCATTCTCTAATGTCAAATATTCTCTTCATTTCATCAACAAATAATCTCCATTATACTCTTCAACATCATCATCATCATTTAATACATCATTCACGATCTTTTCATTGTTTTCATTCTCTAATGTCAAATATTCATCTTCATCATACAATCAATCATCAGACAAATATCTACATAAACTCTTCAACATCATCATCATCATTTAATACATCATTCACGATCTTTTCATTGTTTTCATTCTCTAATGTCAATATTCATCTTCATCATACAATTCATCTTCATCAGAAAATAATCTACATTATACTCTTCAACATCATCATCATCATTTAATACATCATTCACGATCTTTTCATTGTTTTCATTCTCTAATGTCAAATATTCTTCATCCAATTCATTTCATCTTCATCTTCATCATACAAATAATCTACATTATACTCTTCAACATCATCATCATCATTAATACATCATCACGATCTTTTCATTGTTTTCATTCTCTAATGTCAAATATTCATCTTCATCATACAATTCATCTTCATCATAATCTACATTATACTCTTCAACATCATCATCATCATTTAATACATCATTCACGATCTTTTCATTGTTTTCATTCTCTAATGTCAATCATATATCTTCATCATACAATTCATCTCATCATTAAAATCTACATTACTCTTCAACATCATCATCATCATTTAATACATCATTCACGATCTTTTCATTGTTTCATTCTCTAATGTCAAAATATTCATCTTCATCCATTACAATTCATCTTCATCATACAAATAATCTACATTATACTCTTCAACATCATCATCATCATTTATACATCATTCACGATCTTTTCATTGTTTTCATTCTCTAATGTCAAATATCATCTTCATCATATCAATTCATCTTCATATACAAATAATCTACATTATACTCTTCAACATCATCATCATCATCATCATTCACGATCTTTCATTGTTTTCATTCTCTAATGTCAAATATTCATCTTCATCATACAATTCATCTTCATCAGACAAATAATCTACATTATACTCTTCAACATCATCATCTCATTTAATACATCATTCACGATCTTTTCATTGTTTTCATTCTCTAATGTCAAATATTTCATCTTCATCATATTCAAATTAATCTCATTATACTCTTCAACATCATTTTCATCATCATTTAATACATCATTCACGATCTTTTCATTGTTTTCATTCTCTATGTCAAATATTCATCTTCATCATACAATCATCTCATCACAATTCTATTATACTCTTCAACATCATCATCATCATTTAATACATTTCACGATCTTTTCATTGTTTTCATTCTCTAATGTCAAATATTCATCTTCATCATACAATTCATCTTCATATTCATCATCATCATAATCTACATTAAACTCTTCAACATCATCACATCATTTAAATACATCATTCACGATCTTTTCATTGTTTCATTCTCTAATGTCAATATTTCATCTTCATCATACAATTCATCTTCATCAGACAAATAATCTACATTATTTCATCATCATCATCATTAATACATTCACGATTTTTCATCATTCTCTATGTCAAATATTCATCTTCATCATCAATTCATTTCATCATCAATTCATCTTCATCATACAAATAATCTACATTATACTCTTCAACATCATCATCGTCAATTTATTATCATTCACGATCTTTTCTCATTGTTATTCATTTCATCATATGCATAATCTTTATACTTTCAACATCATCATCATCATTTTAATACATCATTCTTTCATTTCATTCTCTAATGTCAAATATTCATACATCATTCATCTTCATCATACAAATAATACAAATAATACATTAAACTTTCAAACATTCATCATCATCATTTAATACATCATTCACGATCTTTTCATTGTTTCATTCTCTAATGTCAATATATTCATCTTCATCATACAATTCATTCTTCATAGACAAATAATCTACATTACTCTTCAACATCATCATCATCATTTAATACATCATTCACGATCTTTTCATTGTTTCATTCTCTAATGTCAAATATTCATTCTTCATCATACATCTTCATCATACAATTCATCTTCATCATCAAATAATCTACATTAAAACTCTTCAACATCATCATCATCATTAATACATCATTCACGATCTTTTCATTGTTTTCATTCTCTAATGTCAAATATTCATCTTCATCATACAAATCTTCATCAGACAAATAATCTACATTATACTCTTCAACATCATCATTCATCATTTAATACATTCATTCACGATCTTTTCATTGTTTTCATTCTCTAATGTCAAATATTCATCTTCATCATACAATTCATCTTCATCATACAATTCATCTTCATCATACAAATAATCTACATTATACTCTTCAACATCATCATCGTCATTTATTGCATCATCACGATCTTTTCATTGTTTTCATTCTCTAATGTCAAATATTCATCTTCATCATACAATTCATCTTCATTCATCATCATCAAAAATAATCTACATTAAACTCTTCAACATCATCATCATCATTTAATACATCATTCACGATCTTTTCATTGTTTTCATTCTCTAATGTCAAATATTCATCTTCATCATACAATTCATCTTCATCAGACAAATAATCTACATTATACTCTTCAACATCATCATCATCATTTAATACATCATTCACGATCTTTTCATTGTTTTCATTCTCTAATGTCAAATATTCACTCATCATACAATTCATCTTCATCATACATTTCATCTTCATCATACAAATAATCTACATTATACTCTTCAACATCATCATCGTCATTTATTGCATCATTCACGATCTTTTCATTGTTTTCATGCTCTAATGTCATATATTCATCTTTATTATAATAGTTATCATAATTCAAGGATAATTATTAATCTTTTCACTTGCAGTCTTCATTGGTATATTTTGTTAATTTTTAAAATTTGCTAATTTTTATGAAACAAATAGGAAATGAATATCGCATTTAATTATTTTTTAAAGTTTTTATTGGTTAAAAACTAAAATTAAATTTAAATAAATGAATAATTATATTTAATAAATTTTTAAAAAAAATAATTTTATTATTCTAGTCAATAATTTAATTAATTATTCAAAATTTAATAAATAATTGATAATCTTTAATTATTAAATTGAACAAAAATTAAATGAAAATTAAAAATTAAAATTTGAAAACAATTTGTAAAAAGTAAAATTAAAAGTAGTTAAATGTATAATTGCTCATATGATTATTAAACATATCAATAGATTCATAATATTGTGCAGAGAAATGTAAAAAAGAATTTTTATAAAACTACTATATATGAAATAAAGAGTATTAGGACGAAGTGAAATAAAGGTAAAAGTAAAGTTAAAACTGAAGAGACACTCAAGAGGGGCAAAATAATGAAACTGAGAAAAATCGTTTAAATTACGAAAGCCATTCATGAAAACGGTTCAATGTTATAAACAAAATTAAAAAAATTAAACAACTATAACGAAATAAAATAATGAAATAATATTTTAAATTCAGTTTATTGGAATTAGTAGACAATCTTATTTAATTATGAATTAGAATAAAGCTTATTGGGTTCGAATCTGAACCTGACTTAGGGAATAAAGAATGAGAAGTTTATGTGCAACCAATAGGATTCTAATCTGTACAACTCAAATTTATTGGTTGTTTCAACATGTAATTTTATTCTTGATGACATTTTATTGAGAAATATTTTTTTGGTTATTATGTGAAGTGTAGCTTATGCATGTCATTAAAAAGTAATAATGATAGTAATAACGATATATTAACTGTTATGGTTTTTATTCTTTTCTTTAAAAAATGTATATATAAATATTTACATTTATATGTATATATAATATACTAAATATGTATAATAAATGATACTATTCTTATAGTTTTATAATTAATAAAAAAAGCTATTTATAAGAATTATCGATCGATAATAAAAATTGAAATTAAAACTTAAATAGGAAATTTATGATCTTCTCCTTGGCATTCACAAATATTTATTAAAAGACAGAAAAAAGTGTTCAGGTCAATAGAATTCGAAAACTGCGGCATAGAAATGGAAAGATAATCCAGACTCCGAAAAGTTCCAAACCAAATCAAAAAATTTAAAATGTAAGAGAACATATAAATTTTATCTAAAGCTTTTGACAAGTGATATTATATTATTAATTATACATGAAATCGTTTGCAAAGACTACAAGCAGAATTCAATATATAACATTCCCCTCATCTGTTGACAATACTTAATTTATTCAATTTTAAGAAATGCGGTTTAACAACTTTACAAATCTTTATATCCAAATACAATTTATTGATTGTCCAAAATTGGCAAAACCAAAAAAAGAAATAAAATCACATTTTATATCAACAAAAAAAAGAAAGAGAAATATATCAAATTAAACCAGAAAAATCACATACCAAGATTAATATATGCAAAGATACAATACATTCAATTTAATAACAGTAATTATGTTTTTTGGTTAATGTTAATAAAATTTGTTAAATTATTTGTTTTGTTATTTTCATTATTCTATTGATTTAGTAAAATTAAAACAAATATCTTTTTTAACACGCACTATATATCATACACCCCAAGTATCCGTACAGAGGACTTAACCTTTGAAAATTCTCCAGTATACATAATAAATGAACAAAAAATAAATAGAAATAAAATAATAAAATTTCAAGAACTTTATAAGTATTTCCAATTAACAAAAATAGAATAAAACAAAAAAATAAACAATCCTTCTAGACATAACCACCAAAGTGGATAATATTAGCGAATAGCACTACAATAATGATAGTAACAACGAAAGATATAATTATAGTAATAACGATAGTAAATAACGAATAGTAATAACGATAGTAATACGATAGTAATACGATAGTTATAACGATAATAACGATAGTAATAACGATAGTAATAACGACGATAGTATAACGAGTAGTAATAACGATTAGTAATAACGATAGTAATAACGATAGTAATAACGATAGTAATAACGATAGTAATAACGATAGTAATAACGATAGTAATAACGATAGTAATAAACGATAGTAATAACGATAGTAATAACGATAGTTAAAAACGATAAGTAACTGTAAGAAACAAACTAATGATTAATTTCACATTAAGTAGAATAGAAATAATTTGAATGAAAATATATAAGATAATTGCAATAAAATATAATTTATTTGTGACAAAATCGAAATAAGTATTGTAAAGTTTATAAATAGAAAAATTAAATATCCATCTTTATCATAAAAATAGTCTCCATTATACTCTTCTTTTCATCATCATCATAATTTAATCATCATTCACGATCTTTTCATTGTTTTCATTCTCTAATGTCAAATATTCATCATTTCATCATACAAATAAATCTACATATACTTCAACAATCATCATCATCATTTAATCATTCATGATCCAATTTTTCATGTTTCATCTCATTGCATATTCTAAGTCCATCATATTTATCTCTTCATCTATTCAAATAGTTTATCAATATCAAGGATTAAATTATTAATCTTTCCACTTGGCAGTCTTCATTGGTATTGTTAATTTTTAAATTTGCTAATTTTTATGAAACAAATAGGAAAATGAATATCGCAATTTAATATTTTTAAAGTTTTTATTGGTTAAAACTAAAATTAAATTTAAATAAATGGAATAAATTATAATTTAATTAAATTTTTAAAAAAAATAATTTTATTATTCTAGTCAATAATTTAATATACAATTATAATTATATCATTATTTCACATTACAGTAGAATAGAAATAAGTGTTGACATGAAATCAGTTAGTTATAAGATAAATTGCCAATAAAATAATAATTTATTTGTTGAACAAAAAATCGAAATAAGTATTGTAAAGTTTATTAAATAGAAAAATTAAATATCCATCTTTATCATAAAAATAGTCTCCATTATACTCTTCTTTCATCAATCATCATAATTGAATGCATCATCAAAGATCTTTCATTGTTTTCATTTTCTCTAGTGATCAAATATTTCTTTCTTTCATCAAATACAAAAATAATCTTCCATTATACTCTTTCAACGATCATCAACATCATTTAACTACATCAGTTCCACGCAATCTTTTCATTGTTTTTCATTTCTCTAAGGTCAAAATATTCATCTTCATCATACAAAATAATCTCCATTTACTCTTCAACATCTACTCATTCATCTCATTTTAGATACAATCATCACAAGAATCTTCTTCATTGTTTTTCATTTCGTCGCTACTGTTCTAAAAAATATTCATCTTCATCATACAAAAATTCGTTGCATGTATTTACTCTTTCAACATTATCATTCATCATTTAAATACATTTCATGTCACGAATTTTTCTTTTTTTTTTCATTGTTTTCATTTCCTCTAATGTCAAATATTTCATCTTCCATCAATACAAATAAATCTTAAACATTAACAACAACGACAAACTCTTTCAAAGCCATCATTTCACTATTCATCACTTTAATTACCCATTCAATATCACGATCCTCTTTCTATTGTTTTTCGACATTCCCTTCTAATGTCAAATCTATTCATCTCTTTACATCTATAAATCA
>JACMZG010000129.1:69044-80845 GCA_018340805.1 Microvelia longipes | reverse complement strand
ACTGAGCTACATCCCCTTGGAAAAGTTATCAGATTTTTCAAAACTTAATATTTCCTATTTTCCAGTCAAATCAAATTGATATTTATAATTCAATCTAGTAATCTTTTGAAAATTACGATGAAAAAACTATATTTTCCAATTTTCATCCCGGTTCAATTTCAAATTTTGGTAAAATCAAAAAAATTTTACTGGAGATGCCGGGGATCGAACCCGGGACCTTTCACATGCAAAGCGAACGCTCTACCACTGAGCTACATCCCCTTGGAAAAGTTATCAGATTTTTCAAAACTTAATATTTCCTATTTTCCAGTCAAATCAAATTGATTTTATAATTCAATCTAGTAATCTTTTGAAAATTACGATGAAAAAACTATATTTTCCAATTTTCATCCCGGTTCAATTTCAAATTTTGGTAAAATCAAAAAATTTTACTGGAGATGCCGGGGATCGAACCCGGGACCTTTCACATGCAAAGCGAACGCTCTACCACTGAGCTACATCCCCTTGGAAAAGTTATCAGATTTTTCAAAACTTAATATTTCCTATTTTCCAGTCAAATCAAATTGATATTTATAATTCAATCTAGTAATCTTTTGAAAATTACGATGAAAAAACTATATTTTCCAATTTTCATCCCGGTTCAATTTCAAATTTTGGTAAAATCAAAAAAATTTTACTGGAGATGCCGGGGATCGAACCCGGGACCTTTCACATGCAAAGCGAACGCTCTACCACTGAGCTACATCCCCTTGGAAAAGTTATCAGATTTTTCAAAACTTAATATTTCCTATTTTCCAGTCAAATCAAATTGATATTTATAATTCAATCTAGTAATCTTTTGAAAATTACGATGAAAAAACTATATTTTCCAATTTTCATCCCGGTTCAATTTCAAATTTTGGTAAAATCAAAAAAATTTTACTGGAGATGCCGGGGATCGAACCCGGGACCTTTCACATGCAAGCGAACGCTCTACCACTGAGCTACATCCCCTTGGAAAAGTTATCAGATTTTTCAAAACTTAATATTTCCTATTTTCCAGTCAAATCAAATTGATATTTATAATTCAATCTAGTAATCTTTTGAAAATTACGATGAAAAAACTATATTTTCCAATTTTCATCCCGGTTCAATTTCAAATTTTGGTAAAATCAAAAAAATTTTACTGGAGATGCCGGGGATCGAACCCGGGACCTTTCACATGCAAAGCGAACGCTCTACCACTGAGCTACATCCCCTTGGAAAAGTTATCAGATTTTTCAAAACTTAATCCTATTTTCCAGTCAAATCAAATTGATATTTATAATTCAATCTAGTAATCTTTTGAAAATTACGATGAAAAAACTATATTTTCCAATTTTCATCCCGGTTCAATTTCAAATTTTGGTAAAATCAAAAAAATTTTACTGGAGATGCCGGGGATCGAACCCGGGACCTTTCACATGCAAAGCGAACGCTCTACCACTGAGCTACATCCCCTTGGAAAAGTTATCATTTTTCAAAACTTAATATTTCCTATTTTCCAGTCAAATCAAATTGATATTTATAATTCAATCTAGTAATCTTTTGAAAATTACGATGAAAAAACTATATTTTCCAATTTTCATCCCGGTTCAATTTCAAATTTTGGTAAAATCAAAAAAATTTTACTGGAGATGCCGGGGATCGAACCCGGGACCTTTCACATGCAAAGCGAACGCTCTACCACTGAGCTACATCCCCTTGGAAAAGTTATCAGATTTTTCAAAACTTAATATTTCCTATTTTCCAGTCAAATCAAATTGATATTTATAATTCAATCTAGTAATCTTTTGAAAATTACGATGAAAAAACTATATTTTCCAATTTTCATCCCGGTTCAATTTCAAATTTTGGTAAAATCAAAAAAATTTTACTGGAGATGCCGGGGATCGAACCCGGGACCTTTCACATGCAAAGCGAACGCTCTACCACTGAGCTACATCCCCTTGGAAAAGTTATCAGATTTTTCAAAACTTAATATTTCCTATTTTCCAGTCAAATCAAATTGATATTTATAATTCAATCTAGTAATCTTTTGAAAATTACGATGAAAAAACTATATTTTCCAATTTTCATCCCGGTTCAATTTCAAATTTTGGTAAAATCAAAAAAATTTTACTGGAGATGCCGGGGATCGAACCCGGGACCTTTCACATGCAAAGCGAACGCTCTACCACTGAGCTACATCCCCTTGGAAAAGTTATCAGATTTTTCAAAACTTAATATTTCCTATTTTCCAGTCAAATCAAATTGATATTTATAATTCAATCTAGTAATCTTTTGAAAATTACGATGAAAAAACTATATTTTCCAATTTTCATCCCGGTTCAATTTCAAATTTTGGTAAAATCAAAAAAATTTTACTGGAGATGCCGGGGATCGAACCCGGGACCTTTCACATGCAAAGCGAACGCTCTACCACTGAGCTACATCCCCTTGGAAAAGTTATCAGATTTTTCAAAACTTAATATTCCTATTTTCCAGTCAAATCAAATTGATATTTATAATTCAATCTAGTAATCTTTTGAAAATTACGATGAAAAAACTATATTTTCCAATTTTCATCCCGGTTCAATTTCAAATTTTGGTAAAATCAAAAAAATTTTACTGGAGATGCCGGGGATCGAACCCGGGACCTTTCACATGCAAAGCGAACGCTCTACCACTGAGCTACATCCCCTTGGAAAAGTTATCAGATTTTTCAAAACTTAATATTTCCTATTTTCCAGTCAAATCAAATTGATATTTATAATTCAATCTAGTAATCTTTTGAAAATTACGATGAAAAAACTATATTTTCCAATTTTCATCCCGGTTCAATTTCAAATTTTGGTAAAATCAAAAAAATTTTACTGGAGATGCCGGGGATCGAACCCGGGACCTTTCACATGCAAAGCGAACGCTCTACCACTGAGCTACATCCCCTTGGAAAAGTTATCAGATTTTTCAAAACTTAATATTTCCTATTTTCCAGTCAAATCAAATTGATATTTATAATTCAATCTAGTAATCTTTTGAAAATTACGATGAAAAAACTATATTTTCCAATTTTCATCCCGGTTCAATTTCAAATTTTTGGTAAAATCAAAAAAATTTTACTGGAGATGCCGGGGATCGAACCCGGGACCTTTCACATGCAAAGCGAACGCTCTACCACTGAGCTACATCCCCTTGGAAAAGTTATCAGATTTTTCAAAACTTAATATTTCCTATTTTCCAGTCAAATCAAATTGATATTTATAATTCAATCTAGTAATCTTTTGAAAATTACGATGAAAAACTATATTTTCCAATTTTCATCCCGGTTCAATTTCAAATTTTGGTAAAATCAAAAAAATTTTACTGGAGATGCCGGGGATCGAACCCGGGACCTTTCACATGCAAAGCGAACGCTCTACCACTGAGCTACATCCCCTTGGAAAAGTTATCAGATTTTTCAAAACTTAATATTTCCTATTTTCCAGTCAAATCAAATTGATATTTATAATTCAATCTAGTAATCTTTTGAAAATTACGATGAAAAAACTATATTTTCCAATTTTCATCCCGGTTCAATTTCAAATTTTGGTAAAATCAAAAAAATTTTACTGGAGATGCCGGGGATCGAACCCGGGACCTTTCACATGCAAAGCGAACGCTCTACCACTGAGCTACATCCCCTTGGAAAAGTTATCAGATTTTTCAAAACTTAATATTTCCTATTTTCCAGTCAAATCAAATTGATATTTATAATTCAATCTAGTAATCTTTTGAAAATTACGATGAAAAAACTATATTTTCCAATTTTCATCCCGGTTCAATTTCAAATTTTGGTAAAATCAAAAAAATTTTACTGGAGATGCCGGGGATCGAACCCGGGACCTTTCACATGCAAAGCGAACGCTCTACCACTGAGCTACATCCCCTTGGAAAAGTTATCAGATTTTTCAAAACTTAATATTTCCTATTTTCCAGTCAAATCAAATTGATATTTATAATTCAATCTAGTAATCTTTTGAAAATTACGATGAAAAAACTATATTTTCCAATTTTCATCCCGGTTCAATTTCAAATTTTGGTAAAATCAAAAAAATTTTACTGGAGATGCCGGGGATCGAACCCGGGACCTTTCACATGCAAAGCGAACGCTCTACCACTGAGCTACATCCCCTTGGAAAAGTTATCAGATTTTTCAAAACTTAATATTTCCTATTTTCCAGTCAAATCAAATTGATATTTATAATTCAATCTAGTAATCTTTTGAAAATTACGATGAAAAAACTATATTTTCCAATTTTCATCCCGGTTCAATTTCAAATTTTGGTAAAATCAAAAAAATTTTACTGGAGATGCCGGGGATCGAACCCGGGACCTTTCACATGCAAAGCGAACGCTCTACCACTGAGCTACATCCCCTTGGAAAAGTTATCAGATTTTTCAAAACTTAATATTTCCTATTTTCCAGTCAAATCAAATTGATATTTATAATTCAATCTAGTAATCTTTTGAAAATTACGATGAAAAAACTATATTTTCCAATTTTCATCCCGGTTCAATTTCAAATTTTGGTAAAATCAAAAAAATTTTACTGGAGATGCCGGGGATCGAACCCGGGACCTTTCACATGCAAAGCGAACGCTCTACCACTGAGCTACATCCCCTTGGAAAAGTTATCAGATTTTTCAAAACTTAATATTTCCTATTTTCCAGTCAAATCAAATTGATATTTATAATTCAATCTAGTAATCTTTTGAAAATTACGATGAAAAAACTATATTTTCCAATTTTCATCCCGGTTCAATTTCAAATTTTGGTAAAATCAAAAAAATTTTACTGGAGATGCCGGGGATCGAACCCGGGACCTTTCACATGCAAAGCGAACGCTCTACCACTGAGCTACATCCCCTTGGAAAAGTTATCAGATTTTTCAAAACTTAATATTTCCTATTTTCCAGTCAAATCAAATTGATATTTATAATTCAATCTAGTAATCTTTTGAAAATTACGATGAAAAAACTATATTTTCCAATTTTCATCCCGGTTCAATTTCAAATTTTGGTAAAATCAAAAAAATTTTACTGGAGATGCCGGGGATCGAACCCGGGACCTTTCACATGCAAAGCGAACGCTCTACCACTGAGCTACATCCCCTTGGAAAAGTTATCAGATTTTTCAAAACTTAATATTTCCTATTTTCCAGTCAAATCAAATTGATATTTATAATTCAATCTAGTAATCTTTTGAAAATTACGATGAAAAAACTATATTTTCCAATTTTCATCCCGGTTCAATTTCAAATTTTGGTAAAATCAAAAAAATTTTACTGGAGATGCCGGGGATCGAACCCGGGACCTTTCACATGCAAAGCGAACGCTCTACCACTGAGCTACATCCCCTTGGAAAAGTTATCAGATTTTTCAAAACTTAATATTTCCTATTTTCCAGTCAAATCAAATTGATATTTATAATTCAATCTAGTAATCTTTTGAAAATTACGATGAAAAAACTATATTTTCCAATTTTCATCCCGGTTCAATTTCAAATTTTGGTAAAATCAAAAAAATTTTACTGGAGATGCCGGGGATCGAACCCGGGACCTTTCACATGCAAAGCGAACGCTCTACCACTGAGCTACATCCCCTTGGAAAAGTTATCAGATTTTTCAAAACTTAATATTTCCTATTTTCCAGTCAAATCAAATTGATATTTATAATTCAATCTAGTAATCTTTTGAAAATTACGATGAAAAAACTATATTTTCCAATTTTCATCCCGGTTCAATTTCAAATTTTGGTAAAATCAAAAAAATTTTACTGGAGATGCCGGGGATCGAACCCGGGACCTTTCACATGCAAAGCGAACGCTCTACCACTGAGCTACATCCCCTTGGAAAAGTTATCAGATTTTTCAAAACTTAATATTTCCTAGTCAAATCAAATTAAATTGATGAAAAAACTATATTTTCCAATTTTCATCCCGGTTCAATTTCAAATTTTGGTAAAATCAAAAAAATTTTACTGGAGATGCCGGGGATCGAACCCGGGACCTTTCACATGCAAAGCGAACGCTCTTATTTATTAATCATAATATTTGTTATAATAAATACAGCACGTAATCTACTTGGATTACGCCAAATCACATTAAATTTATAAAAAGTTATAATATCGTCTATGATTTGCTGCATTGGCTTTGATTCTGATTTCGTCATTGAAAATGGCATTGCTCTTCTCTTTTTTCTTCATTTATTTCTTTGAGCAGCTTTGTTTTTTGTTAGTCATTTTATTTACAATTTATTTTTACATTGTTTTATTGATATTATTTTACATCAATTCAATTCTCTTTAAATAATGACTCTTTAAATTTTTTAAAATTTTATAATACATTTTTTTATTTACATTTACTTTATTTAGAGAGAATTTTAATTTTGATTTATTTTTATTTGAAGAATTTTAAACATTTTAATTTTCTACTAATTCGTTATGTTTATTTGTTTGAATATTACAGGATTCTCTAGAAATTTCCTGTTTTATGGAAGTTCCAGATTCTCGCTGAATGAGATATATTGCTGATTGCACATTCTTCTAGTACTTTCACACATTTTGCTTTTCTTTAATGCCAATTAGTTCTAGAACACCTTTACTTTCATCAGGAATGATCCTAGAGACCCTATGATAAAGGTTTTTTAATTCAACTTTATAGTTAGACTTGTCTTTTTCAATAGCTTCTTTCAGTTCTTTGTATTTTTCAAGATTCAGACTATCCACTGTCTTAAAATTTGTATCTGAATCAATAGGGCATTTGATGTCTATCAAGTAAATAGTCTTCTTCTCTTCGTTTGTAATTCTTAAATCAATACGTCCATTAAAATCAGGAACAGTGGAACATTTCTTATCAACAACAATAATTAAATTTCTTGCCTTTAAATGTTTTACAATAATATCAATGCAATTGTTGTGTCTCTTCGTTGCTAATGATTTATTAATGTTGCATGTTTGCAAAACATGTGTTAGTGTTTCTTCTTCATTCTGACAACGACGACATAAACGATCTTCAAATTTTGTGTGGAATGGTTTGGCGCGAATTGGTAGGCTATTTGTTCGTGCTTGGTGAATAAAGTTCCATTCAAGTTCATCAAGTTGACTTTTGAAAATTATTTTGTTCACATTCGAATTCAATTTAATTGCTGTAATGAGAAAGTTGGAGTTACTGCTCTTTTCCCATTTTTCTAAGTATGCATCAGCAATCGAATTGTGAATAATCTTTGAAATTTCTTTACGATAGTTGGAAGTAATAATATACGTTCCACGAACTTTGTTGAAATATGTAAACTTGGTTCTTGATTCATAACGTCAAAGAGTATTTTTATGTTATGAGTTCTATTGAAGTAATCGATTGATGTCCGCGGACGTTGAAAATGAGTCTTTTTTGATTCAGAATTATGGATTGATTCTTTACCGTTAATCCATTGAAGACTTTCCGAAAGCGATGCAGAACTAACACCAATTCTTGTCCTCGCAACTAGGCATAATGAATCAGTAATAATCTTTCTAGTATAATCGCATTTTGAAGTCAATAGCCGAAAGTATTGAACGATTGTTTGACAATGATATTCATCGAGAAGATCAACACATCCAGCACCTCCAGATTCAATGGAATTATAAAAATAAAATGTCTCTGCATTAACAGACAAATTAAGAATTCTTTTCAGTTGACTGCGTAATTTATTGCAGTTATTGCCATTGCTTTTCAAATTTTCTTTTGGATCACCAAGAGCACTAGTTTTAATTTGTCGTGTGCGAAATGCAAATATCAGTCTAGAGTGTAAAAAGATCTTATAAGCCTTTAACTTTTGCCAACCACAAAGATCAGAATTTGCAATTTTCTTTGCATCTGTAATAACTTGTTCAATGAGTTCATATGGGCTTTGATCGTTATTTTTCTCTACTGGAACACCCAGATATTGATAAAACTCCGCAGTCACGAGCCGTTTAATATGTAGATCAGAAATGATAATTTTACTGCTATCGATGGAGATTGGTAGTTGAATGAAGGCACACTTTTCAGGTCGAAATTGAAAACCAATGATTTCAGCCATGTCAACCGCTTTGTTGATGATAGTCTGTAAATCAGTAACATTATTTGCAATAAGAGCAATATCATCTGCATAAGCTAGAGTTTGTATGTTTGAAGACCCAATTGAAAAAGGACGAGTTTCACAAGTGCTTATGGATTCTAAAACTGGATTTATTGCAACTGAAAATAAAATCATTGAAATAGGGCATCCTTGTTTAACGCCTTTAAAAATCGGAATTTCAGGTGTAACAAGAGAACCACAGCAATAGTACGATGATGTGTTTGAATAAATAGATTCCAGTAATTTTACAAATCATTTGAAACTCCAGTATGTTCAAGAATGTCAAATAAATACTTGTGTGGCACACTACCAAAAGCGTCTTTGATGTCTAGCCAAGCAATAGCAAGTGATGTGTGTTTGGTATATTTGGAGTGTTCTAAAGCAGCTTGCAAGATAGAATTATGCTCAACACATCCTTCATGTTCGGATCCTCCCTTTTGACCAATGTGTAAGAGATCATTCATTAATCCATTGTGTAAGCCTTCTAGATAAAATTGAAGCAAACACTTTGTATATGACAGAGAGTAGAGCAATCGGTCTCCAGGATGAAACATTATTATATTGATTTTCCTTATCAGGTTTAGGAATTAGAATTGTTTTAAATGTCATCCAACTGTTTGGAATGACGCCAGATTTAATGATTTTATTGTACAAAAACGTGAGCAATTTTCCTTCTGGATCAAAGGTGGCTAGATCTCTGTAATAAATACCATCATTGCCTGGAGAAGTGTTGTCTGCTCTTTTAATTTCATAAATGACTTCATGTTCAGATATCAACTCCAAATCAAGAGGAATATCTGACGTTTTACAATATTTTAAAACAGATTTCCAGTCTTTGTGTTCCGGTTTTGAGTGACTGAAATAATTGATAATATCATCAATTTTAGGATATATGTTAGTTTTGTCATCCTTTAAAATACTCATGACGGTTTGTTTCATATTTTTCATAAAGTTTGATCTAAGTTGCCCCTTGCTGAGTTCTGCACAATTCAATTTACTTCCAAGATATGGTTTATGCGTGGATATTTTATTTTTATAATCTGTAATATTACGCTGGATAATATCAATAATAGAGTTTGGATTTTCATCTATTAATTCTTGTATTAATTTGTTGACACGTATTTTGCGGTCATTCAGAGTAAGTTTAGGAAGTTTATCGACTTTGGATTTAATATTTTCTTCAATAGATATTTTCCTCTCTTCAATAACAATTGGGAGTAAACATTTAATGATATCTCCAATTTCACGTAGATTGAGATTAATTAAAGGACGATCATGTGCGAAGTTTCTTATAAACGCACACAATAGTAGCTTACTAAACAAACCTGAGCTACGAATATCATGTGGACACTGACCAGTTGTGTTCGCACGATTTTCTGTTTCTCGAATCTCATTAATTTTTACAACAAGTAATTTTGAAATATTCATGTGAGTTTTATTTTCAGATAAAGTTGTAGGATTGAAAACATAATGTTCGTCATTGATATAGTCGATGATTAAGAGAAAATCGTGATTTTTTGATGGTTGGAAAATAGCAAAGACTGTTTTTGCTAAACACAGTTTTTCTACTTCTAAAAAATCTGAAATGTATTCTGTACTTCCTTCAAGTATAGCATTACACATGGTGCTATCAAGAAAATATGGTTGATTGGTAAGTTTAAACCGTCAATAAATTCATGGATAATATTGTTGTTTATTTTCCCATTGATTGAATTTAAGGATGGTAACATTTCTTCACATAGTTTTCGATTCAGCTGAGTAAGAGAATTGTAAACAATCACTCTATCATATTTACGATCATGAATCAATTTTTCAATATGTACAATAAATGCTGATGCAAAGAAAATCGGATCAGATGCAACAAATTGTGGATGATTGATTCCGTGAATCTTTTTAAAATTGATATTTTTACTTAATAAAAAAGTATTCAAATAGTCAGTGATGATTTCTCCAATAGAGCTGAGACGTTCGCTGATTAATTTTTGACAGAAGTCAAAGATGTAGCAGATATTGAATTTTAAACTATAAATCAAAAGGCACCAAACGTCATTATTAGGATAATACCAAAACACATTCAATACCAATAAATTGTTTGAATGTTATATTTTCTGAGATAAATTGATTGTCTTGTGCAATGAGTTTGGATATTAAAAGTGGCGATAAGACTAAAAACTTTGAAGAAGATTTGTACCAATTCTGAATTAGAGATGAAACACAAGCTTTTTCCTTTTTTAGATTTTCATTATTTGAAGCTTTTGAATTAATTGCAACCTTTTTAATGTTTTGTAATCTAGGCACTCTAGATTTAGAATCTCCTCCACCTTTATTGGGTTTCACTTCCGATGTTGGCAATCTTTGAGTCAGGATATGAACTTCTTTACGAGTATTCTCAATAAGTTTTCTGGAAAATTTGTCCATCCTTTACTAATATAGACTGCGTAGGCACATGTAAAGGGACCACAGTCGTAATCATTATCTTGGTAGATTAAAGTTTTTATAAGGATGTGGAATTATTGTGACTTTAAGATCAAATAATTTATTCAACACAATATTGATTCTGAGAGAACATTGTTTATTGATGAGTTTGTGCCGATAACTATAAATTGGATCTATGTAAAAGGAGGATAAACTGCTTTTAATATAAACAAAGAGGATCCAATGGCACTGGTTAATATTAATTACGCAAAAATAATATTTGCTTCATAAATTCTTTCAGGAAGTTCTACAGTATTTTCTTTTTGATCACTCATAAGGATTTGGATAATGTATGATTTAACATAAATATGGAGAGGATCATCAATATATTTTCTAGATAACTATCAATGTCATCATCAGTAAACCAGACTTTATAATCAAAGTCAGTAGTTTGAAATGGAATATTTTGATCAGAAATTGTCAACATGTCAGTGCTTTCTGCATCAGCTTCGTTAGAGATAGGAGCAGATGTAGAGACTGATGCAGGCACACACCTTCATTTATTGTGTTCTGTTTTCTGAGCTTTAGCAGCAGCTGATCTAGTTTTCGAACTAATTGGCGTTGGAATGACCAATTTATTATTTTATCTTCATCGTCTATATCAGTGGGTAATTTTGATATTATTTTAATTAAACAATTTTGGCATACCTGTCTGTCAGAATCAGAAATTTTTTTGACACATTAATTTCCTCATCACCACAATTGATGCAAATTTTTTTGTTTACTGTCATTAGAGAGAGTAGAAGTTTCATCATTAATTTCAGTAATAACAGGTTTTGTGTTATGATATTTGATTGATCAATTAATTTTTTCTTTTCGATTTCAGAAATTAGTAATGGTAAGATCGAAATTATAAATTTTGACATTTCACTATTGCAGATTTTGCGAGAATCACTAGAGAGTCTAAAAGACTTTTTATTTCCTTTAATTGAATTGAAGTAATCTCTTAGAATCCAATATATCATTTTCTTGGATCGTCCAAAATCGTTATCGTTAACACTGTCATCAATCTTGTAATTGTTTACAAATTTACAGAGATTATCGACAATTTCTAGTTTCAATGTTTTCACTGAAGTTGAGTTGTCAATTAGTGATAAGATATTGTTTATCATGGAAATTATATTTAGAGGTATAATTTCATTTAATTTATTTATTTCTCCATCTATTTTCCATTGTTTCAATTTTAATAAGC
>JACMZG010000129.1:55250-66605 GCA_018340805.1 Microvelia longipes | reverse complement strand
TACTGGAGATGCCGGGGATCGAACCCGGGACCTTTCACATGCAAAGCGAACGCTCTACCACTGAGCTACATCCCCTTGGAAAAGTTATCAGATTTTTCAAAACTTAATATTTTTCCAGTCAAATCAAATTGATATTTATAATTCAATCTAGTAATCTTTTGAAAATTACGATGAAAAAACTATATTTTCCAATTTTCATCCCGGTTCAATTTCAAATTTTGGTAAAATCAAAAAAATTTTACTGGAGATGCCGGGGATCGAACCCGGGACCTTTCACATGCAAAGCGAACGCTCTACCACTGAGCTACATCCCCTTGGAAAAGTTATCAGATTTTTCAAAACTTAATATTTCCTATTTTCCAGTCAAATCAAATTGATATTATAATTCAATCTAGTAATCTTTTGAAAATTACGATGAAAAAACTATATTTTCCAATTTTCATCCCGGTTCAATTTCAAATTTTGGTAAAATCAAAAAAAATTTTACTGGAGATGCCGGGGATCGAACCCGGGACCTTTCACATGCAAAGCGAACGCTCTACCACTGAGCTACATCCCCTTGGAAAAGTTATCAGATTTTTCAAAACTTAATATTTCCTATTTTCCAGTCAAATCAAATTGATATTTATAATTCAATCTAGTAATCTTTTGAAAATTACGATGAAAAAACTATATTTTCCAATTTTCATCCCGGTTCAATTTCAAATTTTGGTAAAATCAAAAAAATTTTACTGGAGATGCCGGGGATCGAACCCGGGACCTTTCACATGCAAAGCGAACGCTCTACCACTGAGCTACATCCCCTTGGAAAAGTTATCAGATTTTTCAAAACTTAATATTTCCTATTTTCCAGTCAAATCAAATTGATATTTATAATTCAATCTAGTAATCTTTTGAAAATTACGATGAAAAAACTATATTTTCCAATTTTCATCCCGGTTCAATTTCAAATTTTGAAAATCAAAAAAATTTTACTGGAGATGCCGGGGATCGAACCCGGGACCTTTCACATGCAAAGCGAACGCTCTACCACTGAGCTACATCCCCTTGGAAAAGTTATCAGATTTTTCAAAACTTAATATTTCCTATTTTCCAGTCAAATCAAATTGATATTTATAATTCAATCTAGTAATCTTTTGAAAATTACGATGAAAAAACTATTTTCCAATTTTCATCCCGGTTCAATTTCAAATTTTGGTAAAATCAAAAAAATTTTACTGGAGATGCCGGGGATCGAACCCGGGACCTTTCACATGCAAAGCGAACGCTCTACCACTGAGCTACATCCCCTTGGAAAAGTTATCAGATTTTTCAAAACTTAATATTTCCTATTTTCCAGTCAAATCAAATTGATATTTATAATTCAATCTAGTAATCTTTTGAAAATTACGATGAAAAAACTATATTTTCCAATTTTCATCCCGGTTCAATTTCAAATTTTGGTAAAATCAAAAAAATTTTACTGGAGATGCCGGGGATCGAACCCGGGACCTTTCACATGCAAAGCGAACGCTCTACCACTGAGCTACATCCCCTTGGAAAAGTTATCAGATTTTTCAAAACTTAATATTTCCTATTTTCCAGTCAAATCAAATTGATATTTATAATTCAATCTAGTAATCTTTTGAAAATTACGATGAAAAAACTATATTTTCCAATTTTCATCCCGGTTCAATTTCAAATTTTGGTAAAATCAAAAAAATTTTACTGGAGATGCCGGGGATCGAACCCGGGACCTTTCACATGCAAAGCGAACGCTCTACCACTGAGCTACATCCCCTTGGAAAAGTTATCAGATTTTTCAAAACTTAATATTTCCTATTTTCCAGTCAAATCAAATTGATATTTATAATTCAATCTAGTAATCTTTTGAAAATTACGATGAAAAAACTATATTTTCCAATTTTCATCCCGTTCAATTTCAAATTTTGGTAAAATCAAAAAAATTTTACTGGAGATGCCGGGGATCGAACCCGGGACCTTTCACATGCAAAGCGAACGCTCTACCACTGAGCTACATCCCCTTGGAAAAGTTATCAGATTTTTCAAAACTTATATTTTCCAGTCAAATCAAATTGATATTTATAATTCAATCTAGTAATCTTTTGAAAATTACGATGAAAAAACTATATTTTCCAATTTTCATCCCGGTTCAATTTCAAATTTTGGTAAAATCAAAAAAATTTTACTGGAGATGCCGGGGATCGAACCCGGGACCTTTCACATGCAAAGCGAACGCTCTACCACTGAGCTACATCCCCAATTATCAGATTTTCATCCCGGTTCAATTTCAAATTTTGGTAAAATCAAAAAAATTTTACTGGAGATGCCGGGGATCGAACCCGGGACCTTTCACATGCAAAGCGAACGCTCTACCACTGAGCTACATCCCCTTGGAAAAGTTATCAGATTTTTCAAAACTTAATATTTCCTATTTTCCAGTCAAATCAAATTGATATTTATAATTCAATCTAGTAATCTTTTGAAAATTACGATGAAAAAACTATATTTTCCAATTTTCATCCCGGTTCAATTTCAAATTTTGGTAAAATCAAAAAAATTTTACTGGAGATGCCGGGGATCGAACCCGGGACCTTTCACATGCAAAGCGAACGCTCTACCACTGAGCTACATCCCCTTGGAAAAGTTATCAGATTTTTCAAAACTTAATATTTCCTATTTTCCAGTCAAATCAAATTGATATTTATAATTCAATCTAGTAATCTTTTGAAAATTACGATGAAAAAACTATATTTTCCAATTTTCATCCCGGTTCAATTTCAAATTTTGGTAAAATCAAAAAAATTTTACTGGAGATGCCGGGGATCGAACCCGGGACCTTTCACATGCAAAGCGAACGCTCTACCACTGAGCTACATCCCCTTGGAAAAGTTATCAGATTTTTCAAAACTTAATATTTTCCAGTCAAATCAAATTGATATTTATAATTCAATCTAGTAATCTTTTGAAAATTACGATGAAAAAACTATATTTTCCAATTTTCATCCCGGTTCAATTTCAAATTTTGGTAAAATCAAAAAAATTTTACTGGAGATGCCGGGGATCGAACCCGGGACCTTTCACATGCAAAGCGAACGCTCTACCACTGAGCTACATCCCCTTGGAAAAGTTATCAGATTTTTCAAAACTTAATATTTCCTATTTTCCAGTCAAATCAAATTGATATTTATAATTCAATCTAGTAATCTTTTGAAAATTACGATGAAAAAACTATATTTTCCAATTTTCATCCCGGTTCAATTTCAAATTTTGGTAAAATCAAAAAAATTTTACTGGAGATGCCGGGGATCGAACCCGGGACCTTTCACATGCAAAGCGAACGCTCTACCACTGAGCTACATCCCCTTGGAAAAGTTATCAGATTTTTCAAAACTTAATATTTCCTATTTTCCAGTCAAATCAAATTGATATTTATAATTCAATCTAGTAATCTTTTGAAAATTACGATGAAAAAACTATATTTTCCAATTTTCATCCCGGTTCAATTTCAAATTTTGGTAAAATCAAAAAAATTTTACTGGAGATGCCGGGGATCGAACCCGGGACCTTTCACATGCAAAGCGAACGCTCTACCACTGAGCTACATCCCCTTGGAAAAGTTATCAGATTTTTCAAAACTTAATATTTCCTATTTTCCAGTCAAATCAAATTGATATTTATAATTCAATCTAGTAATCTTTTGAAAATTACGATGAAAAAACTATATTTTCCAATTTTCATCCCGGTTCAATTTCAAATTTTGGTAAAATCAAAAAAATTTTACTGGAGATGCCGGGGATCGAACCCGGGACCTTTCACATGCAAAGCGAACGCTCTACCACTGAGCTACATCCCCTTGGAAAAGTTATCAGATTTTTCAAAACTTAATATTTCCTATTTTCCAGTCAAATCAAATTGATATTTATAATTCAATCTAGTAATCTTTTGAAAATTACGATGAAAAAACTATATTTTCCAATTTTCATCCCGGTTCAATTTCAAATTTTGGTAAAATCAAAAAAAATTTTACTGGAGATGCCGGGGATCGAACCCGGGACCTTTCACATGCAAAGCGAACGCTCTACCACTGAGCTACATCCCCTTGGAAAAGTTATCAGATTTTTCAAAACTTAATATTTTTTCCAGTCAAATCAAATTGATATTTATAATTCAATCTAGTAATCTTTTGAAAATTACGATGAAAAAACTATATTTTCCAATTTTCATCCCGGTTCAATTTCAAATTTTGGTAAAATCAAAAAAATTTTACTGGAGATGCCGGGGATCGAACCCGGGACCTTTCACATGCAAAGCGAACGCTCTCTACCACTGAGCTACATCCCCTTGGAAAAGTTATCAGATTTTTCAAAACTTAATATTTCCTATTTTCCAGTCAAATCAAATTGATATTTATAATTCAATCTAGTAATCTTTTGAAAATTACGATGAAAAAACTATATTTTCCAATTTTCATCCCGGTTCAATTTCAAATTTTGGTAAAATCAAAAAAATTTTACTGGAGATGCCGGGGATCGAACCCGGGACCTTTCACATGCAAAGCGAACGCTCTACCACTGAGCTACATCCCCTTGGAAAAGTTATCAGATTTTTCAAAACTTAATATTTCCTATTTTCCAGTCAAATCAAATTGATATTTATAATTCAATCTAGTAATCTTTTGAAAATTACGATGAAAAAACTATATTTTCCAATTTTCATCCCGGTTCAATTTCAAATTTTGGTAAAATCAAAAAAATTTTACTGGAGATGCCGGGGATCGAACCCGGGACCTTTCACATGCAAAGCGAACGCTCTACCACTGAGCTACATCCCCTTGGAAAAGTTATCAGATTTTTCAAAACTTAATATTTCCTATTTTCCAGTCAAATCAAATTGATATTTATAATTCAATCTAGTAATCTTTTGAAAATTACGATGAAAAAACTATATTTTCCAATTTTCATCCCGGTTCAATTTCAAATTTTGGTAAAATCAAAAAAATTTTACTGGAGATGCCGGGGATCGAACCCGGACCTTTCACATGCAAAGCGAACGCTCTACCACTGAGCTACATCCCCTTGGAAAAGTTATCAGATTTTTCAAAACTTAATATTTCCTATTTTCCAGTCAAATCAAATTGATATTTATAATTCAATCTAGTAATCTTTTGAAAATTACGATGAAAAAACTATATTTTCCAATTTTCATCCCGGTTCAATTTCAAATTTTGGTAAAATCAAAAAAATTTTACTGGAGATGCCGGGGATCGAACCCGGGACCTTTCACATGCAAAGCGAACGCTCTACCACTGAGCTACATCCCCTTGGAAAAGTTATCAGATTTTTCAAAACTTAATATTTCCTATTTTCCAGTCAAATCAAATTGATATTTATAATTCAATCTAGTAATCTTTTGAAAATTACGATGAAAAAACTATTTTCCAATTTTCATCCCGGTTCAATTTCAAATTTTGGTAAAATCAAAAAAATTTTACTGGAGATTGTGTATATGACAGAGAGTAGAGCAATCGGTCTCCAGGATGAAACATTATTATATTGATTTTCCTTATCAGGTTTAGGATTAGAATTGTTTTTAAATGTCATCCAACTGTTTGGAATGACGCCAGATTTAATGATTTTATTGTACAAAACGTGAGCAATTTTCCTTCTGGATCAAAGGTGGCTAGATCTCTGTAAATAAATACCATCATTGCCGGAGAAGTGTTGTCTGCTCTTTTAATTTCATAAATGACTTCATGTTCAGATATCAACTCCAAATCAAGAGGAATTCTGACGTTTTACAATACTTTAAAACAGATTTCCAGTCTTTGTGTTCCGGTTTTGAGTGACTGAAATAATTGATAATATCATCAATTTTAGGGATATTGTTAGTTTTGTCATCCTTTAAAATATCATGACGGTTTGTTTCATATTTTTCATAAAGTTTGATCTAAGTTGCCCCTTGCTGAGTTCTGCACAATTCAATTTACTTCCAAGATATGGTTTATGCGTGGATATTTTATTTTTATATCTGTAATATTACGCTGGATAATATCAATAATAGAGTTTGGATTTTCATCTATTATTTTGTATTAATTTGTTGACACGTATTTTGCGGTCATTCAGAGTAAGTTTAGGAAGTTTATCGACTTTTTAATTTAATATTTTCTTCAATAGATATTTTCCTCTCTTCAATAACAATTGGGAGTAAACATTTAATGATATCTCCAATTTCACGTAGATTGAGATTAATTAAAGGACGATCATGTGCAAAGTTTCTTATAAACGCACACAATAGTAGCTTACTAAACAAACCTGAGCTACGAAATCATGTGGACACTGACCAGTTGTGTTCGCACGATTTTCTGTTTCTCGAATCTCATTAAATTTTTACAACAAGTAATTTTGAAATATTCATGTGAGTTTTATTTTCAGATAAAGTTGTAGGATTGAAAACATAATGTTCGTCATTGATATAGTCGATGATTAAGAAAAATCATGATTTTTTGATGGTTGGAAAATAGCAAAGACTGTTTTTGCTAAACACAATTTTTCTACTTCTAAAAATCTGAAATGTATTTTGTACTTCCTTCAAGTATAGCATTACACATGGTGCTATCAAGAAAAATATGGTTGATTGGTAAGTTTAAACCGTCAATAAATTCATGGATAATATTGTTGTTTATTTTCCCATTGATTGAATTTAAGGATGGTAACATTTCTTCACATAGTTTTCGATTCAGCTGAGTAAGAGAATTGTAAACAATCACTCTATCATATTTACGATCATGAATCAATTTTCAATATGTACAATAAATGCTGATGCAAAGAAATCGGATCAGATGCATATTGTGGATGATTGATTCCGTGAATCTTTTTTAAAATTGATATTTTTACTTAATAAAAAAGTATTCAAATAGTCAGTGATGATTTCTCCAATAGAGCTGAGACGTTCGCTGATTAATTTTTGACAGAAGTCAAAGATGTGTAGCAGATATTGAATTTTAAACTATAAATCAAAAGGCACCAAACGTCATTATTAGGAATAATACCAATAACACATTCAATACCAATAAATTGTTTGAATGTTATATTTTCTGAGATAAATTGATTGTCTTGTGCAATGAGTTGGATATTAAAAGTGGCGATAAGACTAAAAACTTTGAAGAAGATTTGTACCAATTCTGAATTAGAGATGAAACACAAGCTTTTTCCTTTTTTAGATTTTCATTATTTGAAGCTTTTGAATTAATTGCAACCTTTTTAATGTTTTGTAATCTAGGCACTCTAGATTTAGAATCTCCTCCACCTTATTGGGTTTCACTTCCGTATTGGCAATCTTTGAGTCAGAATATGAACTTCTTTACGAGTATTCTCAATAAAGTTTTCTGGAAAATTTGTCCATCCTTTACTAATATAGACTGCGTAGGCACATGTAAAGGGACCACAGTCGTAATCATTATCTTGGTAGATTAAAGTTTTATAAGGATGTGGAATTATTGTGACTTTAAGATCAAATAATTTATTCAACACAATATTGATTCTGAGAGAACATTGTTTATTGATGATTTGTGCGATAACTAAATTGGGAAATGTAAAAGAGGGGTTAAAAGGAGATCTACTTTTAATATAAACAAAGAGGATTCAATGGCACTGGTTAATATTATTACGCAGAAAATAATATTTGCTTCATAAATTCTTTCAGGAAGTTCTATAGTATTTTCTTTTTGATCACTCATAAGGATTTGGATAATGTATGATTTAACATAAATATGGAGAGGATCATCAATATATTTTTCTAGATAACTATCAATGTCATCATCAGTAAACCAGACTTTATAAATCAAAGTCAGTAGTTTGAAATGGAATATTTTGATCAGAATTTGTCGACACGTCAGTGATTTCTGCATCAGCCTCGTTAGAGATAGGAGCAGATGTAGAGACTGATGCAGGACACACCTTCATTTTTTTGCTTCATTTTGGACGCTTTACTTGTAGCTGATCTCAGTTTCGAAGTGACTTGAGAATGAAGGTGGTGGATTATTTTTCAGAAACATTTGATTCATCATCGATATCAGTTGTTAGTTGAGGAATCAGCTTGTTTGAGGCAATTTTGACAGACTTGTTCTTTCAGTGTCAATAACCTTTATTGGAAATGTTGATTTCATCAGCTCCGCAATTGCTGCAGTGTTTCAATGTTTATTTCAGTTGACTGATTTGATATTCTTCATTTATTTCTGTAATAACTGATTTGCGGAGAGTATCGTTATTTGCATTTTCTTTACGAGTTACTGTCATTCGTTTGTATTTGAGAGCTCAGAAGTTAGAAATTGAACAATTGTGACAATGTATTATTGGCATTTCACCATTACGATTTTTACGACATTCATTGTAAAGTCTGTATGGTTCTTATTTTTATTGAGACAATTAAGATAAGCTTGTAGAATCCAGTATATCATTTTTTTGGATCTATTCAAGTCTTATTGTTTATTGCTTCCTTCAATTCTGTAGTTATTGACTAATTGACAAAGATTCTCGACCTTATCGAGATCGCAAAGTTTTTGTTGAACCGAAACTGTTAATAGCGCGTTAATAGATTATTTATCAAGGAGATTGTATCTGAAGAAATAATGTCGTGCAGTTCGTTTATTTCGCCAGTAATCTTCCACTGCTTCAATTTTTAATAATCGTTTCCAACAACTCTTTTTGTAGTATGGAACTTGCTGGAAGATTATCTATTATATTTTGACCCCAAGTTTCTATGCAGTTTTCTTTTAAGATGTGTGTCCTCCAATGACGAAATTGAATGTAAAATGGAGCAATTCCCGAATATAATTCACAACATATTCTTTGTATGTTTGGTTTTCCAAATATTTTATTTTTATTGGAGATATTTAAATAATTTAAATAAAAAAATTGATTCAATAAGTTTTAATTTTATATTCTGACCATCCAGAATTTTCCTTAATTCAGCATCGTTCTCTGATAATTTAGATAAATTGAATTGACTAGATTGAACATGATATCAGTAGCAATGTTCATTGATGTAATTATTAGTATTTCAATTGTGGAATATTCTCATCAGTGTAGAAATTGCCCTTCTTCAAAGTAGATGCTATTAGGAAAGTCTCTGTTCACTTTTAAATTTAAAATTAATGTGTTCATTGCTGATTGCTAAATTGCTTTTATCTTCAACAAAAAAGTGTTTCCTTAATAATAAGGAAAAATCTTTATAAATTTTATTCAATTTTGATCGAGATATTTTAAATTTGTTTTTTCAAAGTATCATTGTAATATGGAGACGTTGAAGAGTCAAAAATATTAAACGAATCCAAAAAATAAAAAGTTGCCATTTCATATTTAATTTAGCTTTCACTAAATAATCTTGGAAGTTGGATGTGAGACTCTAAGTGAATTGATGATTTTATTAATTTTGTTCTCTCGTTGTACTTCATTGGAAAATTATAATCGAAGAAAAATTCTTTAAAAGCACAGAAAAGGAATTTTTTAAAATGGATACTGGAACCGGATAAAACACATTACTATTTTCAGTAATATCGCTTATATTCGAATGTACAACGTGTTATTTTGTTAACCGATACACTAGATTTGGAGACCAGTTTAGGTGGGTTTGATTTTTCATCAAAAGCAATTTTAACGCAACATTTTTATTTCTATAAAAAAGATTTTCAAATCCACTTTTTATGTTTAGTGGATTTTACTCAAGTCATTCTCTGATTTCATCATTAATAGATTTGTATTTTTTAGAACTTTCCCTGAGCTTAATTAAGGAAGCTAAAAGATGGAATAATCCTAAACAGTTTCTGTTTTTCAATATTTGAAATTCTTCTAAGAGTGAAGTCAAAATCTATTTTATGAATATTTTTACACATTAAAATTTTTTAAAATTTTCAGACTTTTGTTCAATATTAATTATATTTTTCATTCATTGAATTACTTAATCACCTATTAACCATTAATATTATTCTGATTTATTTTAGAATTTATAATTGCTTGCTACTATCTTCTATATTATTTTCATTCTCTAAATTTGAATTTTTTTAAAAATTTTTATTTTGAATATTGATTACAATTTTCATTCTTAGAAGAATTATTTTTAAATCAACTCGCTAAATTGTTTGATTTATTATTAGATATTTCAGAAGAAATTTTAAGTTTTGGATTTTTAATTTCATATTTGAAATTGTATTATCAAATTTTAACGTTACTTAAGTTATCAGAAAGATTATTCAGTAAAAACTTTGTTCGAAAAATCTAGATTTAATAAAATGTTATTATTAGAAGAATCATTTAATTGAATTATTATATTAAACGATTTATTATTCGGATACTTGTTAATTATATATTTTTTAGTTCTACAATCTTCGATATTAATTAAAGAAATTATCTGCTTTTATTAGCAATTTCACAGAGTCACATCTATTCAAAAAGAAGGATACAATAAAAAATTTTTTACTGTTAGCTTTTATTTTTTAAATTAGGTTTTTTAAATCAGAAATAACTAAAACTCATTTATTTAAGTAACAAAGCTGCTCAAAGAGAACTCCAACATGCGTATTTCAAGGAATCCAGGCGGGAATTATGATTCATTTTCAGTCATTTGGAAGTTGAATTTGACAATCTCAGAAATCAATTGAGCAAATAAATTTAAAAAATTACAATTCAACATAATTTCAGCTTTTGAAATGCGATTTAGTAGTTGTCGAAGAAATTAATCCTTTGAAAATTTCCATTGAATCGATTGAAGAAAATGTTAACATCAATCTGATTTAACAAAATTACCAGTATCTGAAAAAATTCCATTTTTCGGTTGATTGAAATAATAATGAGATCATTGCAAACATCTGATTGGTTGTGTTAGGCTGTTGCATAATTTTCCAGAAACTTTTCCAAATTTTCAGTTCCCGGTTTTTCAATTCAAATTTTTGGTAAAATTCAAAGAATTTTAACTGGCACGATTGCGGCGGACATCGAAACACCAGGGACCTTCTTCACCATGCCAAAGGCTAACACGCTCAACCCACTGAAGCTACAATCCCTAGGGACAAAGTTCATCAGATTACTTTCAACAATTAATCATTTTCCTATTTTCCAGTCAAATCCAAATTGACAGTATTTATAAAATTCAATCGTAGTAATCTTTCTTGAAAATTACGATAAAAAACATAATACTTTTTCCAATTTTATTCCCGAGTCAATTTCAATAATTTTGGTACAAATTCGAAAAAAATTTTACTGGAGATGCCGGGGATCGAACCCGGGACCTCTTCACATGCAAAGCGAACGCTCTACACTGAGCTACATCCCCTTGTAAAAGTTATCAGTTTTCCAAAAC
>JACMZG010000129.1:18534-46399 GCA_018340805.1 Microvelia longipes | reverse complement strand
TTTTATTTTTTTAAAGATTTTTTCTCTTGACACATGATGATTTATCATTATTCATCAGAAATTCTGTAAATTTGTGTGACGAAAAAATTTCGACGAGGATGGGATTCGAACCCACGCGGGGAAACCCCAATGGATTAGCAGTCATCGCCTTAACCACTCGGCCACCTCGTCCTACGAAAAATGTCGTTAGAAAATAACCTTTAATTTTCAATATTAACACTATCATTATTTTACAAACATCCTTTACATTTCACGTGATTTTCAACATTTTCCATTGAAATTCTCTCATTTTCTTTTTCTGATTTTCATTTCTTGTTTCCATTTCTTTCAAAAACACACATTTCTTTTCATCATTTTCTATTTTCTTTAATTGAAACTGCTTTCGGAAATCAAATAATCGCATAATAATCGAATATGTTTGAAAAATAAATCACAGTCGTCATAATTTATTGTGAGATTTGGAGAACTTTTGTTTTTTTTATTTTTTTAAAGATTTTTTCTCTTGACACATGATGATTTATCATTATTCATCAGAAATTCTGTAAAATTTGTGTGACGAAAAAATTTCGACGAGGATGGGATTCGAACCCACGCGGGGAAACCCCAATGGATTAGCAGTCCATCGCCTTAACCACTCGGCCACCTCGTCCTACGAAAAATGTCGTTAGAAAAAACCTTTAATTTTCAATATTAACACTATCATTATTTTACAAACATCCTTTACATTTCACGTGATTTTCAACATTTTCCATTGAAATTCTCTCATTTTCTTTTTCTGATTTTCATTTCTTGTTTCCATTTCTTTCAAAAACACACATTTCTTTTCATCATTTTCTATTTTCTTTAATTGAAACTGCTTTCGGAAATCAAATAATCGCATAATAATCGAATATGTTTGAAAAATAAATCACAGTCGTCATAATTTATTGTGAGATTTGGAGAACTTTTGTTTTTTTATTTTTTTAAAGATTTTTTCTCTTGACACATGATGATTTATCATTATTCATCAGAAATTCTGTAAAATTTGTGTGACGAAAAAATTTCGACGAGGATGGGATTCGAACCCACGCGGGGAAACCCCAATGGATTAGCAGTCCATCGCCTTAACCACTCGGCCACCTCGTCCTACGAAAAATGTCGTTAGAAAATAACCTTTAATTTTCAATATTAACACTATCATTATTTTACAAACATCCTTTACATTTCACGTGATTTTCAACATTTTCCATTGAAATTCTCTCATTTTCTTTTTCTGATTTTCATTTCTTGTTTCCATTTCTTTCAAAAACACACATTTCTTTTCATCATTTTCTATTTTCTTTAATTGAAACTGCTTTCGGAAATCAAATAATCGCATAATAATCGAATATGTTTGAAAAATAAATCACAGTCGTCATAATTTATTGTGAGATTTGGAGAACTTTTGTTTTTTTTATTTTTTTAAAGATTTTTTCTCTTGACACATGATGATTTATCATTATTCATCAGAAATTCTGTAAAATTTGTGTGACGAAAAAATTTCGACGAGGATGGGATTCGAACCCACGCGGGGAAACCCCAATGGATTAGCAGTCCATCGCCTTAACCACTCGGCCACCTCGTCCTACGAAAAATGTCGTTAGAAAATAACCTTTAATTTTCAATATTAACACTATCATTATTTTACAAACATCCTTTACATTTCACGTGATTTTCAACATTTTTCCATTGAAATTCTCTCATTTTCTTTTTCTGATTTTCATTTCTTGTTTCCATTTCTTTCAAAAACACACATTTCTTTTCATCATTTTCTATTTTCTTTAATTGAAACTGCTTTCGGAAATCAAATAATCGCATAATAATCGAATATGTTTGAAAAATAAATCACAGTCGTCATAATTTATTTGTGAGATTTGGAGAACTTTTGTTTTTTTTATTTTTTTAAAGATTTTTTCTCTTGACACATGATGATTTATCATTATTCATCAGAAATTCTGTAAAATTTGTGTGACGAAAAAATTTCGACGAGGATGGGATTCGAACCCACGCGGAAACCCCAATGGATTAGCAGTCCATCGCCTTAACCACTCGGCCACCTCGTCCTACGAAAAATGTCGTTAGAAAATAACCTTTAATTTTCAATATTAACACTATCATTATTTTACAAACATCCTTTACATTTCACGTGATTTTCAACATTTTCCATTGAAATTCTCTCATTTCTTTTTCTGATTTTCATTTCTTGTTTCCATTTCTTTCAAAAACACACATTTCTTTTCATCATTTTCTATTTTCTTTAATTGAAACTGCTTTCGGAAATCAAATAATCGCATAATAATCGAATATGTTTGAAAAATAAATCACAGTCGTCATAATTTATTGTGAGATTTGGAGAACTTTTGTTTTTTTATTTTTTTAAAGATTTTTTCTCTTGACACATGATGATTTATCATTATTCATCAGAAATTCTGTAAAATTTGTGTGACGAAAAAATTTCGACGAGGATGGGATTCGAACCCACGCGGGGAAACCCCAATGGATTAGCAGTCCATCGCCTTAACCACTCGGCCACCTCGTCCTACGAAAAATGTCGTTAGAAAATAACCTTTAATTTTCAATATTAACACTATCATTATTTTACAAACATCCTTTACATTTCACGTGATTTTCAACATTTTTCCATTGAAATTCTCTCATTTTCTTTTTCTGATTTTCATTTCTTGTTTCCATTTCTTTCAAAAACACACATTTCTTTTCATCATTTTCTATTTTCTTTAATTGAAACTGCTTTCGGAAATCAAATAATCGCATAATAATCGAATATGTTTGAAAAATAAATCACAGTCGTCATAATTTATTGTGAGATTTGGAGAACTTTTGTTTTTTTTATTTTTTTAAAGATTTTTTCTCTTGACACATGATGATTTATCATTATTCATCAGAAATTCTGTAAAATTTGTGTGACGAAAAAATTTCGACGAGGATGGGATTCGAACCCACGCGGGGAAACCCCAATGGATTAGCAGTCCATCGCCTTAACCACTCGGCCACCTCGTCCTACGAAAAATGTCGTTAGAAAATAACCTTTAATTTTCAATATTAACACTATCATTATTTTACAAACATCCTTTACATTTCACGTGATTTTCAACATTTTCCATTGAAATTCTCTCATTTTCTTTTTCTGATTTTCATTTCTTGTTTCCATTTCTTTCAAAAACACACATTTCTTTTCATCATTTTCTATTTTCTTTAATTGAAACTGCTTTCGGAAATCAAATAATCGCATAATAATCGAATATGTTTGAAAAATAAATCACAGTCGTCATAATTTATTGTGAGATTTGGAGACTTTTGTTTTTTTTTATTTTTTTAAAGATTTTTTCTCTTGACACATGATGATTTATCATTATTCATCAGAAATTCTGTAAAATTTGTGTGACGAAAAAATTTCGACGAGGATGGGATTCGAACCCACGCGGGGAAACCCCAATGGATTAGCAGTCCATCGCCTTAACCACTCGGCCACCTCGTCCTACGAAAAATGTCGTTAGAAAATAACCTTTAATTTTCAATATTAACACTATCATTATTTTACAAACATCCTTTACATTTCACGTGATTTTCAACATTTTCCATTGAAATTCTCTCATTTTCTTTTTCTGATTTTCATTTCTTGTTTCCATTTCTTTCAAAAACACACATTTCTTTTCATCATTTTCTATTTTCTTTAATTGAAACTGCTTTCGGAAATCAAATAATCGCATAATAATCGAATATGTTTGAAAAATAAATCACAGTCGTCATAATTTATTGTGAGATTTGGAGAACTTTTGTTTTTTTTATTTTTTTAAAGATTTTTTCTCTTGACACATGATGATTTATCATTATTCATCAGAAATTCTGTAAAATTTGTGTGACGAAAAAATTTCGACGAGGATGGGATTCGAACCCACGCGGGGAAACCCCAATGGATTAGCAGTCCATCGCCTTAACCACTCGGCCACCTCGTCCTACGAAAAATGTCGTTAGAAAATAACCTTTAATTTTCAATATTAACACTATCATTATTTTACAAACATCCTTTACATTTCACGTGATTTTCAACATTTTCCATTGAAATTCTCTCATTTTCTTTTTCTGATTTTCATTTCTTGTTTCCATTTCTTTCAAAAACACACATTTCTTTTCATCATTTTCTATTTTCTTTAATTGAAACTGCTTTCGGAAATCAAATAATCGCATAATAATCGAATATGTTTGAAAAATAAATCACAGTCGTCATAATTTATTGTGAGATTTGGAGAACTTTTTTTTTTTTATTTTTTAAAGATTTTTTCTCTTGACACATGATGATTTATCATTATTCATCAGAAATTCTGTAAAATTTGTGTGACGAAAAAATTTCGACGAGGATGGGATTCGAACCCACGCGGGGAAACCCCAATGGATTAGCAGTCCATCGCCTTAACCACTCGGCCACCTCGTCCTACGAAAAATGTCGTTAGAAAATAACTTTAATTTTCAATATTAACACTATCATTATTTTACAAACATCCTTTACATTTCACGTGATTTTCAACATTTTCCATTGAAATTCTCTCATTTTCTTTTTCTGATTTTCATTTCTTGTTTCCATTCTTTCAAAAACACACATTTCTTTTCATCATTTTCTATTTTCTTTAATTGAAACTGCTTTCGGAAATCAAATAATCGCATAATAATCGAATATGTTTGAAAAATAAATCACAGTCGTCATAATTTATTGTGAGATTTGGAGAACTTTTGTTTTTTTTATTTTTTTAAAGATTTTTTCTCTTGACACATGATGATTTATCATTATTCATCAGAAATTCTGTAAAATTTGTGTGACGAAAAAATTTCGACGAGGATGGGATTCGAACCCACGCGGGGAAACCCCAATGGATTAGCAGTCCATCGCCTTAACCACTCGGCCACCTCGTCCTACGAAAAATGTCGTTAGAAAATAACCTTTAATTTTCAATATTAACACTATCATTATTTTACAAACATCCTTTACATTTCACGTGATTTTCAACATTTTCCATTGAAATTCTCTCATTTTCTTTTTCTGATTT
This sequence comes from Microvelia longipes, assembly GCA_018340805.1. Classification (NCBI taxonomy): domain Eukaryota; kingdom Metazoa; phylum Arthropoda; class Insecta; order Hemiptera; family Veliidae; genus Microvelia; species Microvelia longipes. Next base: position 41,321 of record JACMZG010000129.1, on the reverse strand, counting down.
TCATTTCTTGTTTCCATTTCTTTCAAAAACACACATTTCTTTTCATCATTTTCTATTTTCTTTAATTGAAACTGCTTTCGGAAATCAAATAATCGCATAATAATCGAATATGTTTGAAAAATAAATCACAGTCGTCATAATTTATTGTGAGATTTGGAGAACTTTTGTTTTTTTATTTTTTTAAAGATTTTTTCTCTTGACACATGATGATTTATCATTATTCATCAGAAATTCTGTAAAATTTGTGTGACGAAAAAATTTCGACGAGGATGGGATTCGAACCCACGCGGGGAAACCCCAATGGATTAGCAGTCCATCGCCTTAACCACTCGGCCACCTCGTCCTACGAAAAATGTCGTTAGAAAATAACCTTTAATTTTCAATATTAACACTATCATTATTTACAAACATCCTTTACATTTCACGTGATTTTCAACATTTTCCATTGAAATTCTCTCATTTTCTTTTTCTGATTTTCATTTCTTGTTTCCATTTCTTTCAAAAACACACATTTCTTTTCATCATTTTCTATTTTCTTTAATTGAAACTGCTTTCGGAAATCAAATAATCGCATAATAATCGAATATGTTTGAAAAATAAATCACAGTCGTCATAATTTATTGTGAGATTTGGAGAACTTTTGTTTTTTTATTTTTTTAAAGATTTTTTCTCTTGACACATGATGATTTATCATTATTCATCAGAAATTCTGTAAAATTTGTGTGACGAAAAAATTTCGACGAGGATGGGATTCGAACCCACGCGGGGAAACCCCAATGGATTAGCAGTCCATCGCCTTAACCACTCGGCCACCTCGTCCTACGAAAAATGTCGTTAGAAAATAACCTTTAATTTTCAATATTAACACTATCATTATTTTACAAACATCCTTTACATTTCACGTGATTTTCAACATTTTCCATTGAAATTCTCTCATTTTCTTTTTCTGATTTTCATTTCTTGTTTCCATTTCTTTCAAAAACACACATTTCTTTTCATCATTTTCTATTTTCTTTAATTGAAACTGCTTTCGGAAATCAAATAATCGCATAATAATCGAATATGTTTGAAAAATAAATCACAGTCGTCATAATTTATTGTGAGATTTGGAGAACTTTTGTTTTTTTTATTTTTTTAAAGATTTTTTCTCTTGACACATGATGATTTATCATTATTCATCAGAAATTCTGTAAAATTTGTGTGACGAAAAAATTTCGACGAGGATGGGATTCGAACCCACGCGGGGAAACCCCAATGGATTAGCAGTCCATCGCCTTAACCACTCGGCCACCTCGTCCTACGAAAAATGTCGTTAGAAAATAACCTTTAATTTCAATATTAACACTATCATTATTTTACAAACATCCTTTACATTTCACGTGATTTTCAACATTTTCCATTGAAATTCTCATTTTCTTTTTCTGATTTTCATTTCTTGTTTCCATTTCTTTCAAAAACACACATTTCTTTTCATCATTTTCTATTTTCTTTAATTGAAACTGCTTTCGGAAATCAAATAATCGCATAATAATCGAATATGTTTGAAAAATAAATCACAGTCGTCATAATTTATTGTGAGATTTGGAGAACTTTTGTTTTTTTTATTTTTTTAAAGATTTTTTCTCTTGACACATGATGATTTATCATTATTCATCAGAAATTCTGTAAAATTTGTGTGACGAAAAAATTTCGACGAGGATGGGATTCGAACCCACGCGCACTCGTCCTACGAAAAATGTCGTTAGAAAATAACCTTTAATTTTCAATATTAACACTATCATTATTTTACAAACATCCTTTACATTTCACGTGATTTTCAACATTTTCCATTGAAATTCTCTCATTTTCTTTTTCTGATTTTCATTTCTTGTTTCCATTTCTTTCAAAAACACACATTTCTTTTCATCATTTTCTATTTTCTTTAATTGAAACTGCTTTCGGAAATCAAATAATCGCATAATAATCGAATATGTTTGAAAAATAAATCACAGTCGTCATAATTTATTGTGAGATTTGGAGAACTTTTGTTTTTTTATTTTTTTTAAAGATTTTTTCTCTTGACACATGATGATTTATCATTATTCATCAGAAATTCTGTAAAATTGTGTGACGAAAAAATTTCGACGAGGATGGGATTCGAACCCACGCGGGGAAACCCCAATGGATTAGCAGTCCATCGCCTTAACCACTCGGCCACCTCGTCCTACGAAAAATGTCGTTAGAAAATAACCTTTAATTTTCAATATTAACACTATCATTATTTTACAAACATCCTTTACATTTCACGTGATTTTCAACATTTTCCATTGAAATTCTCTCATTTTCTTTTTCTGATTTTCATTCTTGTTTCCATTTTTTCAAAAACACACATTCTTTTCATCATTTTCTATTTTCTTTAATTGAAACTGCTTTCGGAAATCAAATAATCGCATAATAATCGAATATGTTTGAAAAATAAATCACAGTCGTCATAATTTATTGTGAGATTTGGAGAACTTTTGTTTTTTTTATTTTTTTAAAGATTTTTTCTCTTGACACATGATGATTTATCATTATTCATCAGAAATTCTGTAAAATTTGTGTGACGAAAAAATTTCGACGAGATGGGATTCGAACCCACGCGGGGAAACCCCAATGGATTAGCAGTCCATCGCCTTAACCACTCGGCCACCTCGTCCTACGAAAAATGTCGTTAGAAAATAACCTTTAATTTTCAATATTAACACTATCATTATTTTACAAACATCCTTTACATTTCACGTGATTTTCAACATTTTCCATTGAAATTCTCTCATTTTCTTTTTCTGATTTTCATTTCTGTTTCCATTTCTTTCAAAAACACACATTTCTTTTCATCATTTTCTATTTTCTTTAATTGAAACTGCTTTCGGAAATCAAATAATCGCATAATAATCGAATATGTTTGAAAAATAAATCACAGTCGTCATAATTTATTGTGAGATTTGGAGAACTTTGTTTTTTTTTTTATTTTTTTAAAGATTTTTTCTCTTGACACATGATGATTTATCATTATTCATCAGAAATTCTGTAAAATTTGTGTGACGAAAAAATTTCGACGAGGATGGGATTCGAACCCACGCGGGGAAACCCAATGGATTAGCAGTCCATCGCCTTAACCACTCGGCCACCTCGTCCTACGAAAAATGTCGTTAGAAAATAACCTTTAATTTTCAATATTAACACTATCATTATTTTACAAACATCCTTTACATTTCACGTGATTTTCAACATTTTCCATTGAAATTCTCTCATTTTCTTTTTCTGATTTTCATTTCTTGTTTCCATTTCTTTCAAAAACACACATTTCTTTTCATCATTTTCTATTTTCTTTAATTGAAACTGCTTTCGGAAATCAAATAATCGCATAATAATCGAATATGTTTGAAAATAAATCACAGTCGTCATAATTTATTGTGAGATTTGGAGAACTTTTGTTTTTTTTATTTTTTTAAAGATTTTTTCTCTTGACACATGATGATTTATCATTATTCATCAGAAATTCTGTAAAATTTGTGTGACGAAAAAATTTCGACGAGGATGGGATTCGAACCCACGCGGGGAAACCCCAATGGATTAGCAGTCCATCGCCTTAACCACTCGGCCACCTCGTCCTACGAAAAATGTCGTTAGAAAATAACCTTTAATTTTCAATATTAACACTATCATTATTTTACAAACATCCTTTACATTTCACGTGATTTTCAACATTTTCCATTGAAATTCTCTCATTTTCTTTTTCTGATTTTCATTCTTGTTTCCATTTCTTTCAAAAACACACATTTCTTTTCATCATTTTCTATTTTCTTTAATTGAAACTGCTTTCGGAAATCAAATAATCGCATAATAATCGAATATGTTTGAAAAATAAATCACAGTCGTCATAATTTATTGTGAGATTTGGAGAACTTTTGTTTTTTTTATTTTTTTAAAGATTTTTTCTCTTGACACATGATGATTTATCATTATTCATCAGAAATTCTGTAAAATTTGTGTGACGAAAAAATTTCGACGAGGATGGGATTCGAACCACGCGGGGAAACCCCAATGGATTAGCAGTCCATCGCCTTAACCACTCGGCCACCTCGTCCTACGAAAAATGTCGTTAGAAAATAACCTTTAATTTTCAATATTAACACTATCATTATTTTACAAACATCCTTTACATTTCACGTGATTTTCAACATTTTCCATTGAAATTCTCTCATTTTCTTTTTCTGATTTTCATTTCTTGTTTCCATTTCTTTCAAAAACACACATTTCTTTTCATCATTTTCTATTTTCTTTAATTGAAACTGCTTTCGGAAATCAAATAATCGCATAATAATCGAATATGTTTGAAAAATAAATCACAGTCGTCATAATTTATTGTGAGATTTGGAGAACTTTTGTTTTTTTATTTTTTTAAAGATTTTTTCTCTTGACACATGATGATTTATCATTATTCATCAGAAATTCTGTAAAATTTGTGTGACGAAAAAATTTCGACGAGGATGGGATTCGAACCCACGCGGGGAAACCCCAATGGATTAGCAGTCCATCGCCTTAACCACTCGGCCACCTCGTCCTACGAAAAATGTCGTTAAATAACCTTTAATTTTCAATATTAACACTATCATTTTTACAAACATCCTTTACATTCACGTGATTTTCAACATTTTCCATTGAAATTCTCTCATTTTCTTTTTCTGATTTTCATTTCTTGTTTCCATTTCTTTCAAAAACACACATTTCTTTTCATCATTTTCTATTTTCTTTAATTGAAACTGCTTTCGGAAATCAAATAATCGCATAATAATCGAATATGTTTGAAAAATAAATCACAGTCGTCATAATTTATTGTGAGATTTGGAGAACTTTTGTTTTTTTTATTTTTTTAAAGATTTTTTCTCTTGACACATGATGATTTATCATTATCATCAGAAATTCTGTAAAATTTGTGTGACGAAAAAATTTCGACGAGGATGGGATTCGAACCCACGCGGGGAAACCCCAATGGATTAGCAGTCCATCGCCTTAACCACTCGGCCACCTCGTCCTACGAAAAATGTCGTTAGAAAATAACCTTTAATTTTCAATATTAACACTATCATTATTTTACAAACATCCTTTACATTTCACGTGATTTTCAACATTTTCCATTGAAATTCTCTCATTTTCTTTTTCTGATTTTCATTTCTTGTTTCCATTTCTTTCAAAAACACACATTTCTTTTCATCATTTTCTATTTTCTTTAATTGAAACTGCTTTCGGAAATCAAATAATCGCATAATAATCGAATATGTTTGAAAAATAAATCACAGTCGTCATAATTTATTGTGAGATTTGGAGAACTTTTGTTTTTTTATTTTTTTTAAAGATTTTTTCTCTTGACACATGATGATTTATTCATCAGAAATTCTGTAAAATTTGTGTGACGAAAAAATTTCGACGAGGATGGGATTCGAACCCACGCGGGGAAACCCCAATGGATTAGCAGTCCATCGCCTTAACCACTCGGCCACCTCGTCCTACGAAAAATGTCGTTAGAAAATAACCTTTAATTTTCAATATTAACACTATCATTATTTTACAAACATCCTTTACATTTCACGTGATTTTCAACATTTTCCATTGAAATTCTCTCATTTCTTTTTCTGATTTTCATTTCTTGTTTCCATTTCTTTCAAAAACACACATTTCTTTTCATCATTTTCTATTTTCTTTAATTGAAACTGCTTTCGGAAATCAAATAATCGCATAATAATCGAATATGTTTGAAAAATAAATCACAGTCGTCATAATTTATTGTGAGATTTGGAGAACTTTTGTTTTTTTTATTTTTTAAAGATTTTTTCTCTTGACACATGATGATTTATCATTATTCATCAGAAATTCTGTAAAATTTGTGTGACGAAAAAATTTCGACGAGGATGGGATTCGAACCCACGCGGGGAACCCCAATGGATTAGCAGTCCATCGCCTTAACCACTCGGCCACCTCGTCCTACGAAAAATGTCGTTAGAAAATAACCTTTAATTTTCAATATTAACACTATCATTATTTTACAAACATCCTTTACATTTCACGTGATTTTCAACATTTTCCATTGAAATTCTCTCATTTTCTTTTTCTGATTTTCATTTCTTGTTTCCATTTCTTTCAAAACACACATTTCTTTTCATCATTTTCTATTTTCTTTAATTGAAACTGCTTTCGGAAATCAAATAATCGCATAATAATCGAATATGTTTGAAAAATAAATCACAGTCGTCATAATTTATTGTGAGATTGGAGAAACTTTTTTTTTTTTATTTTTTTAAAGATTTTTTCTCTTGACACATGATTTATCATTATTCATCAGAAATTCTGTAAAATTTGTGTGACGAAAAAATTTCGACGAGGATGGGATTCGAACCCACGCGGGGAAACCCCAATGGATTAGCAGTCCATCGCCTTAACCACTCGGCCACCTTTAAATATTTATTAAATATAACAAATTTTTTTTTTACATAAAACAGGTTTTAATCAATATAGATCAAATGTATCTGATATCATCAAGACAGTTTTTGACAATCTTGGCATTGCATTTGGTAATCTCTGGAATCGATATTGATTCTTCTTATGAGCAGTATCATTTCGGACTTCAGTTAGTTAATTTTTATTTATTTACAAAAATATATATTTTTTTATTTACATAATTAGCTATTTTTATATTACTAAATTGATATTAATGACTATAATAATGTTGGTCTTGATATTTATTTGTCTTTATTTAGTTTTCATAATTCTTGAAATTTTAAAATGAGAAATTTGATTATTTTATTTACAGTTTTTATAAGATATATTTACAGCTTTTAGAAATTTTGACTATAGTTCAGCTTGTAGGCAATATTCCCTGTTTTGTGGAAATTCCAGATTCTCGCTGAATAAGCTATATTACTAATTGCGCAATCTTCCAGTAATCTTTTCGTTTTACTTTTGTTGATACCGATTGCTTCAAGTAGACATTGTGTTTCAGGCGGAATCGAACCCAATGATCCGATGATGCACGTTTTTAATTCTACTTTATAGTTAGGCTTGTTCTTTTGAACAGCTTCTTTCAATTCTTTATATTTTTCTAGATTGAGTTTGTCGACGGATTTAAAATTTGCCTCACAATCGATTGGGCATTTCATATCTACGAGAAAAATAGTTTTTGTTTCTTCATTTGTTATTCTCAAATCAATTCGACCATTAAAATCGGGAATCAATGAGCATTTCTTATCAACAACCACTATTAATTTTCTTGATTTTAAGTATTTTACAATTATATCCAGGCAAGTATTATGTCTTTGGGCTACTAGTGGCATGTTTATATTGCAAATTTGTAAGACGTGTCCTATAGTTTCTTCTGCATTTTGACATCTGCGGCATAGTCTTTCTTCGAGTTTCGTGTGAAATGGTCGTGCACGAATTGCCAGACTATTAGTACGTGCTTGATGAATAAAGTTCCATTCAAATTCATCAAGTTTACTTTTGAAGATGAGTTTATTAATGTTTGTACTATATTTGATTGCTGATATGAGGAAACTAGAAATGCAACTCTTTCCCACTTTTCAAAGTATGCATCAGCAATCGAATTATGGATAATTTTTGCAACATCTTTCCGATAATTTCCCGTTATGATATGTTCCACGAATTTTTGTAGAGATATTTAGAATTGGCTGTTGATCCATAATGTCGAAAAATATTGTAATATTGTGTGTTCTTTTAAAATATTCAATCGATGTACGTGGACGTTGAAAATGAGTTTTCTTAGATTCTGGATTATTAATGGAAATTTTACCATTTATCCATTGAAAACTTTCCAGAACAGAAGCACATGCAACGCCAATTCTTGTTCTTGCTACTAGACATAAGGAATCGGTGATAATTTTTCTAGTATAGTCACATTTGGAGGTCAGAAGTCGAAAATATTGTACAATTGACTGACAATGGTATTCATCTAAAAGGTCAACACAGCCTGCTCCTCCATTTTCAATAGAGTTGTAAAGGTAGAATGTTTCAGAATTGGCAAAAAGATTAAGAATATCTCGAAGTTGACTCCTAAGTTTTCTGCAGTTGTTTCCATTGCTTTTCAGGTTTCCATTTGGATCGCTCAGTGCGGATAGTTTAATTTGACGTGTGCGAAATGGAAATATCAATCTCGAGTGCAAGAATATTTTGTAACTCTTGAGCTTTTGCCACCCACAAAGGTCGGAGCTTGCAAGTTTTTTCGCATCACTTATGACTTCTTCAATTATTTCGTATGGGCTTTGATCGTTATTTTCGCCCACAGGGACTCCAAGGTATTGGTAAAATTCAGCTGTCATAAGCTTTTTGATAGTTTGATTAGAAATTAGGATTTACTGTTGTCTGTATTAATTTGCAGATCAATGAATGCGCATTTTTCAGGACGATATTGGAATCCAATGATTTCCGCTGTTTCTACTGCCTTATTAATGATGATTTGTAAATCAATATTGTTATTTGCAATGAGGGCAATGTCATCAGCATAGGCTAAAGTTTGTATTACAGAGGAACCTATATTAAAAGCAGGGACCTGACAAGAGCTAATTGATTCTAAGACTGGATTAATTGCGATTGAAATAAAATCATGGATATTGGACATCCTTGCTTGACGCCTTTAAAAATTGGAATTTCAGGTGTAACAAGAGGGCCACAACAGTAAAACGATTTTGTTTTTGAGTATAAAGATTCTAGAAGTTTTATAAATTCATCTGAAACTCCTATATGTCCAAGAATGTTCCATAAGTATTTGTGTGGCACACTACCGAAGGCATCTTTGATATCCAGCCAAGCAATAGTAAGTGGAGTGTTTTTACTGTATTTGGAATGTTCTAGAGCAGCTAGCAAAATTGAATTGTGCTCAACACATCCTTCATGTTCGGATCCACCTTTTTGACCAACATGTAATAAATCATTTATATTTATCCACTGTGTGAGTCTTCTAGCTAGAATTGAAGCGAACAATTTGTATATGACTGAAAGCAGGGCAATTGGTCTCCATGCAGCTACCTTATCATATTGATTTTCCTTGTCTGGTTTAGGAATTAGAATTTTTTAAATGACATCCAACATTGTGGAATTGTACCAGACTTAATGATTTTATTGTATAGAAATGTGAGCAATTTTGCTTCAGGGTCAAAAAGAGCAAGATCTCTGTAGTAGATACCATCATAGCCTGGAGAAGTGTTGTCAGCTCTTTTAATTTCATACATGACTTCTTGCTCAGATATCATTTCCAGATCAAGTGGAATATCAGACGTTTTACAGAACTTCAATACAGAATTCCAGTCTTTCACATCCGGTTTCGAGTGACTGAAGTGATTGATAATGTCTTCAATGTTTGGATGTGTAGTTGTTTTATTGTCATTTAAAATGCTCATGACAGTTTTCTTCATATTCTTCATAAACTTTGCTCTAAGCTCTCCTTTACTGAGCTTTGTGTGATTCAGTTTATTTCCGAGGTAAGGTTTATGAAATACTGTCTTGTTGCTATGAGAATTAATGTTACACTGGATAGCATCAATTGAGTCCGAGTTTTCGTTCTGTAATTCCTGTAGCAATATGTTAGCACGAATTTTACGTTCTTCGAGAGTTTGCTTAATTGATTTATCAATGTTGATTTTTAGATTGTCTTCGATAGCAATGTTTTTCTCTTCAATAACGATAGGTAACAAACATTGAATGATATCTCCAATTTCTCGTAAATTAAGATTAATTAGAGGACGATCATGTGCAAAGTTTCTTATAAAAGCACACAGTAGCAGTTTGCTGAATAGGCCTGAGCCGCGAGTGTCATGTGGACAATGACCAAATTTAGTTGCACGATTTTCAGTTTCTCGGATTTCATTGATTTTAACAAGAAGCATAGTACATATTTTTACATGACTATTGTTTTCCGTGAGTGTTGTCGGATTGAAAAGATAATGTTCATCATTAATAGTCTATGATTAGGAGAAACTCGTGACTTCTTGATGGTCTGAATATGGCAAAGACTGTTTTTGCCAGGTAGAGTTTTTCAACATCCATGAAATCTAGAATATATTGTGTGCTACCTTCAAGAATTGCAGTGCACATCGTGCTGTCAATAAAAGTATGATTTGTTGATAGATTTAGGCTGTCAATAAATTTTTGAAGTATATCATCGTTAATTTTTCCATTAATCGAGTTTAAAGATGGTAAAATTTCTTCACAGAGCTTAATATTCAACTGTGTAAGAGAGTTATACACAATAGTAATATCATAATTGCGATTATGAATCATTTTTTCAATTTGCACGATAAATGCTGACGCAAAATATATAGGATCAGTTGAAACAAATTTGAAATGATTAATCCCATGAATCTTTGTGTACGTGATACATTTGTTTAAGAGAAATGTATTTAAATATTCAGTAATTACTTCTCCAATAGAACTAAGACGCTCGCTAATTGATTTTTGGCAAAAGTCAAAGATGTAGCTGATCTTAAATTTTATGGAGTAGATGAGTAAGCACCAAACCTCAAGATTCGGAATGATACCAATGACACAATCGATACCAGTGAATTGCTTGAGAATTATATTTTCTAAAATGAACTGTCTATCTTGTGCTATTAGCTTTGAAACCAATAGTGGAGATAAGATTAAAAAGTTTGCATATGATTTGTACCAATTCTGAATCAGAGATGACACACATGCCTTTCATTTTTCAAATTTTGATTGTTTGAGATTTTGTCATTCCTCTTGAATTTAATGGCGACTTTTTTGATATTCTGAATGCATGGTAATTTAGGTTTACCATCACCACCTCCATCATTAGGTTTAATTTCTTTTATCACTAAATTTTGATTCAGCAAGAAGACTTCTTTACGAATATTATTAATGATATTTTCAGGGAAACGTGTCCATCCTTTACTGATATAAACTGCAAATGCACATGTAAAAGGGCCGCAGTCATAATCATTGTCTTGGTAAATCAAAGTTTCGTGAGGATGTGGAATGTTTGTGACTTTTAAATTAAAGAGCTTATTCAAAGCAATATTGATTCTCAGAGAACTTTGTTTATTAACTAGTTTGTGGCGATAATTGTATATTGGGTCAATATAATATGACGATAAACTGCTTTTATTATAGACAAAGAGAATCCAGTGACAGCAGTTAATATTAATTGAACAGAAGATAATATTTGCATCATATAACTTTTCAGGAAGAGGCAAAATTTTCATTCAGATCACTAAGGAGAATTTGGATGATGATTGATTTAATGTATATATGACTAGGGTTGTCGATATGTTTTAAAAGATAACTATCAATGTCATCATCGGTAAACCATACTTTGTTATCAAAGTCAATTAATTGATAATCGCTAATTTTTTCACATTCAATTACACTTTCAGTGCTTTCTGCATCAGTCTCGTGAGAGATAATAGCTGATGTAGAAACTGATGCAGGCACACACCTTCATTTAGTTGCTTTTTTTAGTTGGTTTATTGGCAGCGGATCTCGTTCTCGAATTGCCTGGATGTTGAATGGTAGTTGATTTAGTGAGAGATCCATTTGATTCATCATCAATATCAGTTGGTAGTTGTTTAATAAGCTTGTTGAGGCAATTTTCACAAACCTCTCTTTCAGTATCAGTTACCGTAATGGATATATTGATTTCATTATTTCCACAATTGTTACAGATTTTCTTTTTATTTTCGACAGACTCAGTTAAGATTATTTCACTATCGTCTGAAAGACAAATGTTTTGATTTGTATTGGTAATCGAGTTTAAGTTGTTAGTTTCATTAACCATGTTTTTACTCGATATTAAAGAATGCAACAGTGAGACAATAGTGAAAATGTGTTTTGACATTTCGCTACCACATATTTTGCGACAGTCATTAGATATCCTGTATGGCATCTTATTTTTATTAATTGCGTTAAAGTATGTTCGGAGAGTCCAATATATCATTTTCTTTGATCTATTGAAGTCAGTATTGTTTGTGGCTTCCTCAATTGTGTGGTTGTTGACAAGATGACAAAGCTTGTCGACTATTTCAAGTCGCGACTGTTTTGTTGGCATAGAATTATCAATCGCTGCTAAGAGATTATTTATTAACAAAATCGTTTTCGGAGAGATAATTTCATGGAGTTCGTTTATTTCGCCATTTATCTTCCATTGTTTCAGCTTTAGTAATCGTTCTGAACAGCTATTTCTATAATATGAAATTGCAGGAATTTTATCCGTGATGTTTTGACCCCACATTTCAATACCGTTCTCATTTAGCATATCGATGTCTTTCAATGATAAAATCGAGTGTAGAAGAGAACAATTACGAATATAATTCTCTACATATTCCTGATAGTTTTGATTTTCAATAAATTTGAGTTTATTCGAGATGTTCAGATAATTTAAGTAAAAAATTAATTCAATTAATTTTAACTTCTCATTCTGCCCATTCAAAATTGATTTTAATTCAGCATCATCATTAGACATTTCAAATAAATTAAATTGCCCTAAATTGAACATGATATCGGTAGCATGTTCAGAGGTGAAACTAGTGCCATTCAATTTTGTATCATTCCCTTCAGAGTAGAAGTTGCCACTTTCAAAGTAAATATGACTGGGGAAACCTTTGTTCAATTTTAAATCCAGAATTAGAGTGTTAACCGCAGAAGCTAAATTATTTTTGTCCTCAACAAATAAAATTTCCTTAATAATAGGAAAATCTTTGTAAATTTTATTTAATTGGGATCGCGAGACTTTATTTCTATTGCTAAAAGTATTATTCTGTGGTTGAACTGATAGAGAATCCGATATATTAAAGGAATCCAAAAATAGAAAGTTTCCATTCTCATATTTAGTTTAGATCTCACTAAATAATCTGGCAGTTGATGGGATAGTTTCAGTGAATTAATTGTCTTGTTCATGATGTTCTCTCTATGACCGTCATTGGAAATTACAGTCGACGAAAATTCCTTAAAGGAGCTAAATAAAAACTTTTTTAGAGAGATTGGAACAGGAATATAGTGATTACAATTTTCGTCAATATTGCTTATTTTCGACTCTATAATGTATTTTATCATCACACTATTTTTCGAAACCAGTTTAGAAGTATTGTATTTTCCTAACACGGATAATTTTACGCATATATTTTTATTTCTAAAAAACAAAAATTTAAAGCCAGCAATACTAAGTGGATTTTTGCCGAAATCAAATTTTTTAATCTCATCATTGATGGAATTAAATTTCTTAGGACCTTCTTTGAGTTTAATCAAAGCCGATAAGGATGGTATAATACCAAACAGTTTCAGTTTTTCGGACTTTGAAAGTATCCTTACTATATAATCGAAATTTTGTCGGGGAATATTTTTAGAATGTATTTTAAAATTTCTAAACTTTTTTGAATTTTGGTTAATATTTAAAATATTTGTTTTGATGTTTTTTTTATCATTATTTAATAAATTATCAATCTCATTACCAAACGAAACAAGACCAACATTATTACCATTATTATTGCTAATTTTAGGTTTAGGAATTAAATTTTCATTTAAGTTTAATTTATTATTAGGAACATTTGAGTTTATAGAACAGTTAGAAGATTTTACCTTATTATAGTAATTATTCAGATCTTTATTTATAATTACATTACTAGATGAAATACTTTTATTTACAGAATCTTTTTTAATGAATTATTTAAATTCGTTTTAAAATTATTAAAAACTAACTGCAATTCCGAAATGATACAGTTCATTAAATTCTCCAAGTGATTCATCTCGTTTTCAAATAAAACAATCGGGAGAAGCAGCCAAAAATGTCGCTATTTTGATTTGAAAATGAACTTTTAAATGTTTAACAAAATCAGAAACCATATCCAGATTGCACTTGTCGAATTGATACGATGTCGAATTGTGATTTGCATTAGAAAAATCCGATAATGAATTGGTAATTATCTTCATCATATTGCAAACTAAATCAAGCTTGAATTGAAACATTGTTGGAATAATATTAGCATTAGAAAAATCAGAAAGTAAATTGCTAATCATTTTCATCAAATTGCAATATATATCAAGTTTAAACTTGTTGAATTGATTGATATATAATCCATATAGAGTCAATACAAATTAATTGTAGTTAGAAAAAACCTTTAATTTTCAATATTAACACTATCATTATTTTACAAACATCCTTTACATTTCACGTGATTTTCAACATTTTCCATTGAAATTCTCTCATTTTTTTTTCTGATTTTCATTTCTTGTTTCCATTTCTTTCAAAAACACACATTTCTTTTCATCATTTTCTATTTTCTTTAATTGAAACTGCTTTCGGAAATCAAATAATCGCATAATAATCGAATATGTTTGAAAAATAAATCACAGTCGTCATAATTTATTGTGAGATTTGGAGAACTTTTGTTTTTTTATTTTTTTAAAGATTTTTTCTCTTGACACATGATGATTTATCATTATTCATCAGAAATTCTGTAAAATTGTGTGACGAAAAAATTTCGACGAGGATGGGATTCGAACCCACGCGGGGAAACCCCAATGGATTAGCAGTCCATCGCCTTAACCACTCGGCCACCTCGTCCTACGAAAAATGTCGTTAGAAAATAACCTTTAATTTTCAATATTAACACTATCATTATTTTACAAACATCCTTTACATTTCACGTGATTTTCAACATTTTCCATTGAAATTTCTCATTTTCTTTTTCTGATTTTCATTTCTTGTTTCCATTTCTTTCAAAACACACATTCTTTTCATCATTTTCTATTTCTTTAATTGAAACTGCTTTCGGAAATCAAATAATCGCATAATAATCGAATATGTTTGAAAAATAAATCACAGTCGTCATAATTTATTGTGAGATTTGGAGAACTTTTGTTTTTTTTATTTTTTTAAAGATTTTTTCTCTTGACACATGATGATTTATCATTATTCATCAGAAATTCTGTAAAATTGTGTGACGAAAAAATTTCGACGAGGATGGGATTCGAACCCACGCGGGGAAACCCCAATGGATTAGCAGTCCATCGCCTTAACCACTCGGCCACCTCGTCCTACGAAAAATGTCGTTAGAAAATAACCTTTAATTTTCAATATTAACACTATCATTATTTTACAAACATCCTTTACATTTCACGTGATTTTCAACATTTTCCATTGAAATTCTCTCATTTTCTTTTTCTGATTTTCATTTCTTGTTTCCATTTCTTTCAAAAACACACATTTCTTTTCATCATTTTCTATTTTCTTTAATTGAAACTGCTTTCGGAAATCAAATAATCGCATAATAATCGAATATGTTTGAAAAATAAATCACAGTCGTCATAATTTATTGTGAGATTTGGAGAACTTTTGTTTTTTTTTATTTTTTTAAAGATTTTTTCTCTTGACACATGATGATTTATCATTATTCATCAGAAATTCTGTAAAATTGTGTGACGAAAAAAATTTCGACGAGGATGGGATTCGAACCCACGCGGGGAAACCCCAATGGATTAGCAGTCCATCGCCTTAACCACTCGGCCACCTCGTCCTACGAAAAATGTCGTTAGAAAATAACCTTTAATTTTCAATATTAACACTATCATTATTTTACAAACATCCTTTACATTTCACGTGATTTTCAACATTTTCCATTGAAATTCTCTCATTTTCTTTTTCTGATTTTCATTTCTTGTTTCCATTTCTTTCAAAAACACACATTTCTTTTCATCATTTTCTATTTTCTTTAATTGAAACTGCTTTCGGAAATCAAATAATCGCATAATAATCGAATATGTTTGAAAAATAAATCACAGTCGTCATAATTTATTGTGAGATTTGGAGAACTTTTGTTTTTTTTATTTTTTTAAAGATTTTTTCTCTTGACACATGATGATTTATCATTATTCATCAGAAATTCTGTAAAATTGTGTGTGAAAAAATTTCGACGAGGATGGATTCGAACCCACGCGGGGAAACCCAATGGATTAGCAGTCCATCGCCTTAACCACTCGGCCACCTCGTCCTACGAAAAATGTCGTTAGAAAATAACCTTTAATTTTCAATATTAACACTATCATTATTTACAAACATCCTTTACATTTCACGTGATTTTCAACATTTTCCATTGAAATTCTCTCATTTTTCTTTTTCTGATTTTCATTTCTTGTTTCCATTTCTTTCAAAAACACACATTTCTTTTCATCATTTTCTATTTTCTTTAATTGAAACTGCTTTCGGAAATCAAATAATCGCATAATAATCGAATATTTGAAAAAATAAATCACAGTCGTCATAATTTATTGTGAGATTTGGAGAACTTTTGTTTTTTTTATTTTTTTAAAGATTTTTTCTCTTGACACATGATGATTATCATTATTCATCAGAAATTCTGTAAAATTTGTGTGACGAAAAAATTTCGACGAGGAGATGGGATTCGAACCCACGCGGGAAACCCCAATGGATTAGCAGTCCATCGCCTTAACCACTCGGCCACCTCGTCCTACGAAAAATGTCGTTAGAAAATAACCTTTAATTTTCAATATTAACACTATCATTATTTTACAAAACATCCTTTACATTTCACGTGATTTTCAACATTTTCCATTGAAATTCTCTCATTTCTTTTTCTGATTTTCATTTCTTGTTTCCATTTCTTTCAAAAACACACATTTCTTTTCATCATTTTCTATTTTCTTTAATTGAAACTGCTTTCGGAAATCAAATAATCGCATAATAATCGAATATGTTTGAAAAATAAATCACAGTCGTCATAATTTATTGTGAGATTTGGAGAACTTTTTTTTTTTTATTTTTTTAAAGATTTTTTCTCTTGACACATGATGATTTATCATTATTCATCAAATTCTGTAAAATTTGTGTGACGAAAAAATTTCGACGAGGATGGGATTCGAACCCACGCGGGGAAACCCCAATGGATTAGCAGTCCATCGCCTTAACCACTCGGCCACCTCGTCCTACGAAAAATGTCGTTAGAAAATAACCTTTAATTTTCAATATTAACACTATCATTATTTTACAAACATCCTTTACATTTCACGTGATTTTCAACATTTTCCATTGAAATTCTCTCATTTTCTTTTTCTGATTTTCATTTCTTGTTTCCATTTCTTTCAAAAACACACATTTCTTTTCATCATTTTCTATTTTCTTTAATTGAAACTGCTTTCGGAAATCAAATAATCGCATAATAATCGAATATGTTTGAAAAATAAATCACAGTCGTCATAATTTATTGTGAGATTTGGAGAACTTTTGTTTTTTTTTTTTTTAAAGATTTTTTCTCTTGACACATGATGATTTATCATTATTCATCAGAAATTCTGTAAAATTTGTGTGACGAAAAAATTTCGACGAGGATGGATTCGAACCCCGCGGGAAACCCCAATGGATTAGCAGTCCATCGCCTTAACCACTCGGCCACCTCGTCCTACGAAAAATGTCGTTAGAAAATAACCTTTAATTTTCAATATTAACACTATCATTATTTTACAAACATCCTTTACATTTCACGTGATTTTCAACATTTTCCATTGAAATTCTCTCATTTTCTTTTTCTGATTTTCATTTCTTGTTTCCATTTCTTTCAAAAAACACATTTCTTTTCATCATTTCTATTTTCTTTAATTGAAACTGCTTTCGGAAATCAAATAATCGCATAATAATCGAATATGTTTGAAAAATAAATCACAGTCGTCATAATTTATGTGAGATTTGGAGAACTTTTGTTTTTTTTTTTTTAAAGATTTTTTCTCTTGACACATGATGATTTATCATTATTCATCAGAAATTCTGTAAAATTTGTGTGACGAAAAAATTTCGACGAGGATGGGATTCGAACCCACGCGGGGAAACCCCAATGGATTAGCAGTCCATCGCCTTAACCACTCGGCCACCTCGTCCTACGAAAAATGTCGTTAGAAAATAACCTTTAATTTTCAATATTAACACTATCATTATTTTACAAACATCCTTTACATTTCACGTGATTTTCAACATTTTCCATTGAAATTCTCTCATTTTCTTTTCTGATTTTCATTTCTTGTTTCCATTTCTTCAAAAACACACATTTCTTTTCATCATTTTCTATTTTCTTTAATTGAAACTGCTTTCGGAAATCAAATAATCGCATAATAATCGAATATGTTTGAAAAATAAATCACAGTCGTCATAATTTATTGTGAGATTTGGAGAACTTTGTTTTTTTTATTTTTTTAAAGATTTTTTCTCTTGACACACATGATGATTTATCATTATTCATCAGAAATTCTGTAAAATTTGTGTGACGAAAAAAATTTCGACGAGGATGGGATTCGAACCCACGCGGGGAAACCCCAATGGATTAGCAGTCCATCGCCTTAACCACTCGGCCACCTCGTCCTACGAAAAAATGTCGTTAGAAAATAACCTTTAATTTTCAATATTAACAACTATCATTATTTTACAAACATCCTTTACATTTCACGTGATTTTCAACATTTTCCATTGAATTCTCTCATTTTCTTTTTCTGATTTCATTTCTTGTTTCCATTTCTTTCAAAAACACACATTTCTTTTCATCATTTCTATTTCTTTAATTGAAACTGCTTTCGGAAATCAAATAATCGCATAATAATCGAATATGTTTGAAAAATAAATCACAGTCGTCATAATTTATTGTGAGATTTGGAGAACTTTTGTTTTTTTTATTTTTTTTAAAGATTTTTCTCTTGACACATGATGATTTATCATTATTCATCAGAAATTCTGTAAAATTTTGTGACGAAAAAATTTCGACGAGGATGGATTCGAACCCACGCGGGGAAACCCCAATGGATTAGCAGTCCATCGCCTAACCACTCGCCACCTTCTAAATATTTATTAAATATAACAAATTTTTTTTTTACATAAAACAGTTTTAATCAATATAGATCAAATGTATCTGATATCATCAAGACAGTTTTTTGACATCTTGGCATTGCATTTGGTAATCTCTCTGGAATCGATTGATTCTTCTTATGAGCAGTTCATTTCGGACTTCAGTTAGTTAATTTTATTTAATTTACAAAATATATATTATTTTTATTTACATAATAGCTATTTTTATATTACTAAATGATATTAATGACTATAAAATGTTGTCTTGATATTTATTTGTCTTTATTAGTTTTCATAATTTCTTGAAATTTTAAAATGAGAAATTTTATTTTATTTACAGTTTTTTATAAGATATATTTACAGCTTTTAGAAATGTTGACTATAGTTCAGCTTGTAGGCAATATTCCTGTTTTGTGGCAAATTCCAGGTTCTCGCTGAAAAGCTATATTACTAATTGCGCAATCTTCCAGTAATCTTTTCGTTTTACTTTTGTTGATACCGATTGCTTCAAGTAGACATTGTGTTTTCAGGCGGAATCGAACCCAATGATCCGATGATGCACGTTTTTAATTCACTTTATAGTTAGGGCTTGTTCTTTGAACAGCTTCTTTCAATTCTTTATATTTTTCTAGATTGAGTTTGTCGACGGATTTAAAATTTGCCTCACAATCGATTGGGCATTTCATATCTACGAGAAAAATAGTTTTTGTTTCTTCATTGTTATTCTCAAATCAATTCGACCATTAAATCGGGAATCAATGAGCATTTCTTATCACAACCACTATTAATTCTTGATTTTAAGTATTTTACAATTATATCCAGGCAAGTATTATGTCTTTGGCTACTAGTGGCATGTTTATATTGCAAATTTGTAAGACGTGTCCTATAGGTTTCTCTGCATTTGACATCTGCGGCATAGTCTTTCTTCGAGTTTTCGTGTGAAATGGTCGTGGCACGAATTGCCAGACTATTAGTACGTGCTTGATGAATAAAGTTCCATTCAAATTCACAAGTTTACTTTTGAAAATGAGTTATTAATGTTTGTACTATAATTTGATTGCTGATATGAGGAAACTAGAAAGCAGACTCTTTTCCCACTTTTCAAAGTATGCCATCAGCAATCGAATTATGGATAACTTTTTGCAAACATTCTTTCCGAATATTTCCCGTATGATTATGTTCCAACAAATTTTTGTAGAGATATTTAGAATTGGCTGTTGATCCATAATGTCGAAAAATATTGTAATATTGTGTGTTCTTTTAAAATATTCAATCGATGTCACGTGGACGTTGAAAATGAGTTTTCTAGATTCTGGATTATTAATGGAAATTTTACCATTTATCCATTGAAAACTTTCCAGAACAGAAGCACATGCAACGCCAATCTCTGTTCTTGCTACCAGACATAAGGAATCGGTGATAATTTTTCTAGTGATAGTCACATTTGGAGTCAGAAGTCGAAAATATTGTACAATTGACTGACAATGGTATTCATCTAAAAGGTCACACAGCCTGCTCCTCCATTTTTCAATAGAGTTGTTAAAGGTAGAATTTCAAAGAATTGGCAAAAAGATTAAGAATATCTCGAAGTTGACTCCTAAGTTTTCTGCAGTTGTTTCCATTGCTTTTTCAGGTTTCCATTTGGATCGCTCAGTGCGGATAGTTTAATTTGACGTTGTGCGAAATGGAAATATCAATCTCGAGTGCAAGAATATTTTGTAACTCTTGAGCTTTTGCCACCCACAAAGGTCGGAGCTTGCAAGTTTTTTCGCATTCACTTATGACTTCTTCAATATTTCGTATGGCTTTGATCGTTATTTCGCCCACAGGGACTCCAAGGTATTGGTAAATTCAGCTGTCTATAGCTTTTGATAGTTTGATTAAAATTAGGATTTTAACTGTTGTCTGTATTAATTGCATATCGAATGAATGCGCATTTTTCAGGACGATATTGGATCCAAGATTTCGCCGTTTCTACTGCCTTATTAATGATGATTTGTAAATCAAATATTGTTATTTGCAATGAGGGCAATTCATCAGCAAGGCTAAAGTTTGTATTACAGGGAACCTATATTTAAAAGCAGGGACCTGACAAGAGCTAATTGATTCTAAGACTGGATTAATTGCGATTGAAAATAAAAATCATGGATATTGGACATCCTTTGCTTGACGCCTTTAAAAAATTGGAATTTCAGGTGTAACAAGAGGGCCACAAAGTAAAACGATTTGTTTTGAGTATAAAGAATTCAAGAGTTTTATAAATTCATCTGAAACTCCTATATGTCCAAGAATGTCCATAAGTATTTGTGTGGCCACATAACCGAAGGCATCTTTTGATATCCAGCAAGCATAGTAAAGTGGGTGTTTTTTGACTAGTATTTGGAATTTGCTAAGAGCTAGCAAAATTGAAATCGTTGCTCAAACACTCTTCATGTTCGGATCCATCCTTTGACCAACAGGTAATAAATCATTTAATATAATCCACTGTGTGAGTCTGTCTAAGCTAAAATTGAAGCGAGCAAATTTGTATAATTGACTGAAAGCAGGCAATTGGTCCCCATTGCGCTACCGTTATCATATTGACTTTTCTTGTTGGTTTAGGATTAGAATTTGTTTTAAATGAATCCAACTTGTGGAATTTGTATCCAGACTTAATGTATTTTATTGTATAGAATGTGAGTGCAATTTGGCTTCAAAGGGTCCAAAAGAGCAAGGAATTCTACCTGTACGTAGATACATAATGCCTGGAGACAGTGGTTGGTCAGCCTCTTTTAATTTCAATACATGCACTGTACTTGCTTCAATATCATCTTCCAGATCAATGGAATATCCAACGTTTATACAGGAACTTCAATACAGAATCCAGTCTTTCACATCCGGTTCGAGTGAACTGAATGATTGATAATGTCTTCAAATTGTTTGGATGTGTAGTTGTTTTATGTCAATTTAAAATTGCTTCAAGAACAGTTTCTTAAATATTCTTCAGTAAACTGCTCTACAGCTCTCCTTTACTAGCTTTTGATGTGATTCAGTTTATTCCGAGTAAGCGGTTATGAAATACTGTTTTGTTGCTATCGAGGAATTAATGTTTCACGGATGCATCATCAATTGAATTCGATTTTCGTTCTGTAATAACCTTGTAGCAATATGTTTAGCATCGAATCTTACGTTCTTGCGAGAGTTGCTTTAAATAGAATTTATCAATGTTGGATTTTTTAGATTGGTCTTTCGATTAGGCAATGTTTTTCTCTTCAAATAACGATAGTAACAAACATTGAATGATATGCTCTCGCAATTTTCCTCGTAATTGAAAGATTAATTGAGAGGACGTTTCATGTGCAAAGTTTCTTATAGAAAAAGCACACAGTAGCAGTTTGCTGAATAGGCCTGATGCCGCGAGTGTCACTGTGACAATGAACAAATTTAGTTGCACGATTTCAGTTTCTCGGGATTCATTGGATTTTAACAGAAGCACGTACGTACATATTTTACATGACTATTGCTTTTCGTGAGGTTTGGTCGATTGAAAAGATAAATGGTTTCATCATTAATGTATCTATGGTTAGAGAAAACTCGTGACGTTCTTTGATGTCTGAATATGGCAAAGACTTGTTTTTTGGCCAGGTTAGGTTTTTCAACATCCAATGAAATCTATAATATATTGTGTGCTACCTTCAAGAATTGCGTGCAGACAGCGTGCTGTCAATAAAAAGTCATGAATTTGTTGATAGATTTAGGAGCTGTTCAATAAATTTTTGAAGTATATCATCGTTTAATATTTTTTCCATTAAATGCGAGCTTTAAAGATTGCGTAAGATTTCTTCACAAGCTAATATTCATCGTGCTCAAGAGAGTTAGTACACAATATAAATATTCATAATGCGATTATGAAAAAATCCAATTTTTC
>JACMZG010000129.1:0-17167 GCA_018340805.1 Microvelia longipes | reverse complement strand
TTCTGACCTCCAAATGTGACTATACTAGACAAATCTTCACCGATTCTTTATGTCTAGTAGCAAGATCCAGAATTGGTGTTGCTAGTGCTTCTGTACTGGAAAGCTTTCAATGGATGGTATGTCTATTAATAATCCAGAATCGAAGAAAACTCATTTTCAGCGTCCACGTACTTCGATTGAATATTTTAAAAGAACACACAATATTTCAATTATTTTTCGACATTTGGATCGTCAGCCTATTCTTAATATCTCTACAAAAACTCGTGGAACCTATATTACTGGTAATTATCGAAAGATGTTTGCAAAAATTATCCATAATTCGATTGCTGATGCATATCTTGAAAAGTGGGAAAAGAGCTGCATTTCTAGTTTCCTCATCTCAGCAATAAAATTTAGTTCAAATATCAATAAACTTATTTACAAAAGTCGACTTGATGAATTGAATGGAATTTTATTCATCAGGCACGAACTAATAGTTTAGCAATTCGTGCACGACCATTTCACACGAAACTCGAAGATAGATTATGTCGTAGATGTCAAAATGCAGAAGAAAGTCTAGCACACGTCTTACAAATTTGCAGCATAAACATGCCACTAGCAGCCAAAAGACATAATTCTTGCCTTGATATTGTTGTTAAATATTTTAAAATTACGTAAACTTATAGTGGTTGTTGATAAGAAATGCTCCTTAATTCCCGATTATAACGGTCGTATTGATTTGAGAATCACAAATGAAGAAACAAAAACAATCTTTCTCGTAGATATGAAATGTCCAATTGATTCTGAAGCGAATTTTCAATCCGTTGACAAACTCAATCTAGAAAAATATAAAGAACTGAAAGAAGCTGTTCAAAAGAACAAACCTGATTATAAGTAGAATTAAAAACTTGCATCATTGGGTCACTCGGATCGATCCCTCCTGAAACACAATGTCTACTTGAATCAATTGGTATTAAAAAGCAAAACAAAAAAATTACTTGAAGAGTGCGCAATTAGTAATATTTCCTATTCATCTTATCTGGAATTTCCACAAAACAGGGAATATTGCATACAAACTAAACTATAGTCAAAATTTGTAAAATCTGTAAATATATTAAATTTAAACTTTAAATCATATAATCAAATTTATCATTTTAAAATATTAAGTAGTTAAGAACACTAAATAAAAACAAATAAATACTTAGCTAGCATTATCAGAGTCATTAAAAATAATTTATTATGTAAAGATATCAAATTTAAAAATAAAATGTTAACTAACTGAGATTGAATGTAAAACTGCTCATATGAAGAGTCAATATCGATCCAGATGATAAACAATACAATGCAAAAACTACCTTGATTATATCAGATATATCTCTCCATGTCGGTGGATTATATTTGCCTTACCAGAATCTTCTTTGAAATTTCAAAATATCACTGTTATCATGACAATGTTGATAGAAATGATGAAAAAAAAATTTGTTTAGAATATTTTCGATAATCAAAATTTTAAAAAAAAGCCATAATTTCATGAATTTCACAAATCCAAAATATTACATGTTTGAAAATGCCTTTTTTAAAAAAAAAATAATGAATGAATTATTTAAAGAAATTTTAAATTTGTTTAAATTTGTTTTCAAATCTAAACATAATTCAAACTCCTTCGTTTTATTGACATTTTGTTGAAGTCAAAATTATGGAAAAATTTAAAGATACTTGTTTTTACTGACACATTGGAATTTATCAGAATTAGCAATTTTATGAAAATGGTTATCAATTCCTTTTTGAATTTTCAAATAAAATTCAACTACGATATTGATGCAGCTTTTCCTGATTCTTATATTCAATCTATATTCAGATAAATTCAGTTTTTAGCTAAACAAATCGATCAACAAACTATCAAAGTTAAAAGAAGAATGTCGATATCCAGTTCAATTCAAAGTCAAAATGAAATGTTAGATAATTCTTTGGGCAGTTTCTTTTCCAGCACCAATCATCCAAATAAAGAATTTTATTTCTGTTCAATGTAGCAAAGCCGATAAAGAATCGAAGAAACTTCAGTCAAAGCCAAGGAGACAATGATAGACAATTATGATTAATTTTTTGTGATTGAATTTATTGATGGCTAGTTCCATGTTGAACTATGCTTCCTTTGTACAAAAAAATCAATATTGTTATATTTAATTAAATTTTTAGTAGAGCATCAGACTTTTAATCTGAGGGTCCAGGTTGAGTCCCTGTTCGGGCGATATTTTTTCTTGTTTTCAAATTGAAAATTCAATATCACTTTCAACTAAATACTCTATTTCAAATCACAACCAATTCAACTTTAATTACATTTTTCATTTTCAAATAGAAATCTTTTCGATCATCAAAAATTCAACAAAGTCACAATTGTCATGATAATATTGAAAAGTGAAAAATTTGAAATTTTTAAACTAAAACATAATTTCACATTATTTATTATGATATATTGAAATAAGTTTGAATTTGAATATTTCTCATCATCACATTAATATAATAATGATTTTCATTGAAATAAAATTTTGCATTTACTTTATTGAAATCAAATCAACTATTAAACATGTCAATAGTATACATGTTGAAAAATTAACAAGGCCCGGATAGCTCAGTCGGTAGAGCATCAGACTTTTAATCTGAGGGTCCAGGGTTCGAGTCCCTGTTCGGGCGATATTTTTTCTTGTTTTCAAATTGAAAATTCAATATCACTTTCAACTAAATACTCTATTTCAAATCACAACCAATTCAACTTTAATTACATTTTTCATTTTCAAATAGAAATCTTTTCGATCATCAAAAATTCAACAAAGTCACAATTGTCATGATAATATTGAAAAGTGAAAAATTTGAAATTTTTAAACTAAAACATAATTTCACATTATTTATTATGATATATTGAAATAAGTTTGAATTTGAATATTTCTCATCATCACATTAATATAATAATGATTTTCATTGAAATAAAATTTTGCATTTACTTTATTGAAATCAAATCAACTATTAAACATGTCAATAGTATACATGTTGAAAAATTAACAAGGCCCGGATAGCTCAGTCGGTAGAGCATCAGACTTTTAATCTGAGGGTCCAGGGTTCGAGTCCCTGTTCGGGCGATATTTTTTCTTGTTTTCAAATTGAAAATTCAATATCACTTTCAACTAAATACTCTATTTCAAATCACAACCAATTCAACTTTAATTACATTTTTCATTTTCAAATAGAAATCTTTTCGATCATCAAAAATTCAACAAAGTCACAATTGTCATGATAATATTGAAAAGTGAAAAATTTGAAATTTTTAAACTAAAACATAATTTCACATTATTTATTATGATATATTGAAATAAGTTTGAATTTGAATATTTCTCATCATCACATTAATATAATAATGATTTTCATTGAAATAAATTTTGCATTTACTTTATTGAAATCAAATCAACTATTAAACATGTCAATAGTATACATGTTGAAAAATTAACAAGGCCCGGATAGCTCAGTCGGTAGAGCATCAGACTTTTAATCTGAGGGTCCAGGGTTCGAGTCCCTGTTCGGGCGATATTTTTTCTTGTTTTCAAATTGAAATTCAATATCACTTTCAACTAAATACTCTATTTCAAAACCAATTCAACTTTAATTACATTTTTCATTTTCAAATAGAAATCTTTTCGATCATCAAAAATTCAACAAAGTCACAATTGTCATGATAATATTGAAAAGTGAAAAATTTGAAATTTTTAAACTAAAACATAATTTCACATTATTTATTATGATATATTGAAATAAGTTTGAATTTGAATATTTCTCATCATCACATTAATATAATAATGATTTTCATTGAAATAAAATTTTGCATTTACTTTATTGAAATCAAATCAACTATTAAACATGTCAATAGTATACATGTTGAAAAATTAACAAGGCCCGGATAGCTCAGTCGGTAGAGCATCAGACTTTTAATCTGAGGGTCCAGGGTTCGAGTCCCTGTTCGGGCGATATTTTTTCTTGTTTTCAAATTGAAAATTCAATATCACTTTCAACTAAATACTCTATTTCAAATCACAACCAATTCAACTTTAATTACATTTTTCATTTTCAAATAGAAATCTTTTCGATCATCAAAAATTCAACAAAGTCACAATTGTCATGATAATATTGAAAAGTGAAAAATTTGAAATTTTTAAACTAAAACATAATTTCACATTATTTATTATGATATATTGAAATAAGTTTGAATTTGAATATTTCTCATCATCACATTAATATAATAATGATTTTCATTGAAATAAAATTTTGCATTTACTTTATTGAAATCAAATCAACTATTAAACATGTCAATAGTATACATGTTGAAAAATTAACAAGGCCCGGATAGCTCAGTCGGTAGAGCATCAGACTTTTAATCTGAGGGTCCAGGGTTCGAGTCCCTGTTCGGGCGATATTTTTTTGTTTTCAAATTGAAAATTCAATATCACTTTCAACTAAATACTCTATTTCAAATCACAACCAATTCAACTTTAATTACATTTTTCATTTTCAAATAGAAATCTTTTCGATCATCAAAAATTCAACAAAGTCACAATTGTCATGATAATATTGAAAAGTGAAAAATTTGAAATTTTTAAACTAAAACATAATTTCACATTATTTATTATGATATATTGAAATAAGTTTGAATTTGAATATTTCTCATCATCACATTAATATAATAATGATTTTCATTGAAATAAAATTTTGCATTTACTTTATTGAAATCAAATCAACTATTAAACATGTCAATAGTATACATGTTGAAAAATTAACAAGGCCCGGATAGCTCAGTCGGTAGAGCATCAGACTTTTAATCTGAGGGTCCAGGGTTCGAGTCCCTGTTCGGGCGATATTTTTTCTTGTTTTCAAATTGAAAATTCATATCACTTTCAACTAAATACTCTATTTCAAATCACAACCAATTCAACTTTAATTACATTTTTCATTTTCAAATAGAAATCTTTTCGATCATCAAAAATTCAACAAAGTCACAATTGTCATGATAATATTGAAAAGTGAAAAATTTGAAATTTTTAAACTAAAACATAATTTCACATTATTTATTATGATATATTGAAATAAGTTTGAATTTGAATATTTCTCATCATCACATTAATATAATAATGATTTTCATTGAAATAAAATTTTGCATTTACTTTATTGAAATCAAATCAACTATTAAACATGTCAATAGTATACATGTTGAAAAATTAACAAGGCCCGGATAGCTCAGTCGGTAGAGCATCAGACTTTTAATCTGAGGGTCCAGGGTTCGAGTCCCTGTTCGGGCGATATTTTTTCTTGTTTTCAAATTGAAATTCAATATCACTTTCAACTAAATACTCTATTTCAAATCACAACCAATTCAACTTTAATTACATTTTTCATTTTCAAATAGAAATCTTTTCGATCATCAAAAATTCAACAAAGTCACAATTGTCATGATAATATTGAAAAGTGAAAAATTTGAAATTTTTAAACTAAAACATAATTTCACATTATTTATTATGATATATTGAAATAAGTTTGAATTTGAATATTTCTCATCATCACATTAATATAATAATGATTTTCATTGAAATAAAATTTTGCATTTACTTTATTGAAATCAAATCAACTATTAAACATGTCAATAGTATACATGTTGAAAAATTAACAAGGCCCGGATAGCTCAGTCGGTAGAGCATCAGACTTTTAATCTGAGGGTCCAGGGTTCGAGTCCCTGTTCGGGCGATATTTTTTCTTGTTTTCAAATTGAAAATTCAATATCACTTTCAACTAAATACTCTATTTCAAATCACAACCAATTCAACTTTAATTACATTTTTCATTTTCAAATAGAAATCTTTTCGATCATCAAAAATTCAACAAAGTCACAATTGTCATGATAATATTGAAAAGTGAAAAATTTGAAATTTTTAAACTAAAACATAATTTCACATTATTTATTATGATATATTGAAATAAGTTTGAATTTGAATATTTCTCATCATCACATTAATATAATAATGATTTTCATTGAAATAAAATTTTGCATTTACTTTATTGAAATCAAATCAACTATTAAACATGTCAATAGTATACATGTTGAAAAATTAACAAGGCCCGGATAGCTCAGTCGGTAGAGCATCAGACTTTTAATCTGAGGGTCCAGGGTTCGAGTCCCTGTTCGGGCGATATTTTTTCTTGTTTTCAAATTGAAAATTCAATATCACTTTCAACTAAATACTCTATTTCAAATCACAACCAATTCAACTTTAATTACATTTTTCATTTTCAAATAGAAATCTTTTCGATCATCAAAAATTCAACAAAGTCACAATTGTCATGATAATATTGAAAAGTGAAAAATTTGAAATTTTTAAACTAAAACATAATTTCACATTATTTATTATGATATATTGAAATAAGTTTGAATTTGAATATTTCTCATCATCACATTAATATAATAATGATTTTCATTGAAATAAAATTTTGCATTTACTTTATTGAAATCAAATCAACTATTAAACATGTCAATACATGTTGAAAAATTAACAAGGCCCGGATAGCTCAGTCGGTAGAGCATCAGACTTTTAATCTGAGGGTCCAGGGTTCGAGTCCCTGTTCGGGCGATATTTTTTCTTGTTTTCAAATTGAAAATTCAATATCACTTTCAACTAAATACTCTATTTCAAATCACAACCAATTCAACTTTAATTACATTTTTCATTTTCAAATAGAAATCTTTTCGATCATCAAAAATTCAACAAAGTCACAATTGTCATGATAATATTGAAAAGTGAAAAATTTGAAATTTTTAAACTAAAACATAATTTCACATTATTTATTATGATATATTGAAATAAGTTTGAATTTGAATATTTCTCATCATCACATTAATATAATAATGATTTTCATTGAAATAAAATTTTGCATTTACTTTATTGAAATCAAATCAACTATTAAACATCTCAATAGTATACATGTTGAAAAATTAAGCCGGATAGCTCAGTCGGTAGAGCATCAGACTTTTAATCTGAGGGTCCAGGGTTCGAGTCCCTGTTCGGGCGATATTTTCTTGTTTTCAAATTGAAAATTCAATATCACTTTCAACTAAATACTCTATTTCAAATCACAACCAATTCAACTTTAATTACATTTTTCATTTTCAAATAGAAATCTTTTCGATCATCAAAAATTCAACAAAGTCACAATTGTCATGATAATATTGAAAAGTGAAAAATTTGAAATTTTTAAACTAAAACATAATTTCACATTATTTATTATGATATATTGAAATAAGTTTGAATTTGAATATTTCTCATCATCACATTAATATAATAATGATTTTCATTGAAATAAAATTTTGCATTTACTTTATTGAAATCAAATCAACTATTAAACATCTCAATAGTATACATGTTGAAAAATTAACAAGGCCCGGA
The DNA here is from genome assembly GCA_018340805.1 of Microvelia longipes. Taxonomy (NCBI): domain Eukaryota; kingdom Metazoa; phylum Arthropoda; class Insecta; order Hemiptera; family Veliidae; genus Microvelia; species Microvelia longipes. The sequence continues at coordinate 9,713 of JACMZG010000129.1, read as the reverse complement.
TAGCTCAGTCGGTAGAGCATCAGACTTTTAATCTGAGGGTCCAGGGTTCGAGTCCCTGTTCGGGCGATATTTTTTCTTGTTTTCAAATTGAAAATTCAATATCACTTTCAACTAAATACTCTATTTCAAATCACAACCAATTCAACTTTAATTACATTTTTCATTTTCAAATAGAAATCTTTTCGATCATCAAAAATTCAACAAAGTCACAATTGTCATGATAATATTGAAAAGTGAAAAATTTGAAATTTTTAAACTAAAACATAATTTCACATTATTTATTATGATATATTGAAATAAGTTTGAATTTGAATATTTCTCATCATCACATTAATATAATAATGATTTTCATTGAAATAAAATTTTGCATTTACTTTATTGAAATCAAATCAACTATTAAACATTCAATAGTATACATGTTGAAAAATTAAAGGCCCGGATAGCTCAGTCGGTAGAGCATCAGACTTTTAATCTGAGGGTCCAGGGTTCGAGTCCCTGTTCGGGCGATATTTTTTCTTGTTTTCAAATTGAAAATTCAATATCACTTTCAACTAAATACTCTATTTCAAATCACAACCAATTCAACTTTAATTACATTTTTCATTTTCAAATAGAAATCTTTTCGATCATCAAAAATTCAACAAAGTCACAATTGTCATGATAATATTGAAAAGTGAAAAATTTGAAAATTTTTAAACTAAAACATAATTTCACATTATTTATATGATATATTGAAATAAGTTTGAATTTGAATATTTCTCATCATCACATTAATAATAAATGATTTCATTGAAATAAAATTTTGCATTTACTTTATTGAAATCAAAATCAACTATTAAACATGTCAATAGTATACATGTTGAAAAATTAAAGGCCCGGATAGCTCAGTCGGTAGAGCATCAGACTTTTAATCTGAGGGTCCAGGGTTCGAGTCCCTGTTCGGGCGATATTTTTTCTTGTTTTCAAATTGAAAATTCAATATCACTTTCAACTAAATACTCTATTTCAAATCACAACCAATTCAACTTTAATTACATTTTCATTTTCAAATAGAAATCTTTTCGATCATCAAAAATTCAACAAAGTCACAATTGTCATGATAATATTGAAAAGTGAAAAATTTGAAAATTTTAAACTAAAACATAATTTCACATTATTTATTATGATATATTGAAATAAGTTTGAATTTGAATATTTCTCATCATCACATTAATATAATAATGATTTTCATTGAAATAAAATTTTGCATTTACTTTATTGAAATCAAATCAACTATTAAACATGTCAATAGTATACATGTTGAAAAATTAACAAGGCCCGGATAGCTCAGTCGGTAGAGCATCAGACTTTTAATCTGAGGGTCCAGGTTCGAGTCCCTGTTCGGGCGATATTTTTTCTTGTTTTCAAATTGAAAATTCAATATCACTTTCAACTAAATACTCTATTCAAATCACAACCAATTCAACTTTAATTACATTTTTCATTTTCAAATAGAAATCTTTTCGATCATCAAAAATTCAACAAAGTCACAATTGTCATGATAATATTGAAAAGTGAAAAATTTGAAATTTTTAAACTAAAACATAATTTCACATTATTTATTATGATATATTGAAATAAGTTTGAATTTGAATATTTCTCATCATCACATTAATATAATAATGATTTTCATTGAAATAAAATTTTGCATTTACTTTATTGAAATCAAATCAACTATTAAACATCTCAATAGTATACATGTTGAAAAATTAACAAGGCCCGGATAGCTCAGTCGGTAGAGCATCAGACTTTTAATCTGAGGGTCCAGGGTTCGAGTCCCTGTTCGGGCGATATTTTTTCTTGTTTTCAAATTGAAAATTCAATATCACTTTCAACTAAATACTCTATTTCAAATCACAACCAATTCAACTTTAATTACATTTTCATTTTCAAATAGAAATCTTTTCGATCATCAAAAATTCAACAAAGTCACAATTGTCATGATAATATTGAAAAGTGAAAAATTTGAAAATTTTTAAACTAAAACATAATTTCACATTATTATTATGATATATTGAAAATAGTTTGAATTGAATATTTCTCATCATCACATAATATAATAAAATTTTTTTTCATCAATTATATAAACATTTTGCATTTAAATTCTTTAATACAAATTAAAATTCCATTTACTTTTATTTTCTGAAAAAACTTTTCAATTTCTTAAATTTTTATTTTCAATAAATTAACAAAGTGCAATCTAATAAAATTCATTTTTTCTTTAAAAAATATTTGAAATCAAAAATTAATTCATGATATGATTAACTTGAAATTGTTCCTTTTTGTTCAATATTGAAAAATTTTTTTTATTGTCATTTCAAATTAATATAATAAAATTTTCAATAAATTAAGAAAACTTTTTCACTCAATTATTCAATTGTCATTACATATTCAAAACAATAGAAAAATGAAATTTTTTCAAACAACAAAAAATGATTTCATTTTAAATAAAATAAAAAAACAAAAACATATTGTTTGTTATGTTTATTGAAATAATTTCAATTATGAAATATATTTCTCACATCACATCATTATAATAATGATTTTTCATTGAAATAAAATTTTGCATTTACTTTATTGAAATCAAATCAACTATTAAACATGTCAATAGTATACATGTTGAAAAATTAACAAGGCCCGGATAGCTCAGTCGTAGAGCATCAGACTTTTAATCTGAGGTCCAGGGTTCGAGTCCCTGTTCGGGCGATATTTTTTCTTGTTTTCAAATTGAAAAATTCAATATCACTTTCAACTAAATACTCTATTTCAAATCACAACCAATTCAACTTTAATTACATTTTTCATTTTCAAAAATAGAAATCTTTTCGATCATCAAAAATTCAACAAAGTCACAATTGTCATGATAATATTGAAAAGTGAAAAATTTGAAATTTTTAAACTAAAACATAATTTCACATTATTTATTATGATATATTGAAATAAGTTTGAATTTGAATATTTCTCATCATCATTAATATAATAAGATTTTCATTGAAATAAAATTTTGCATTTACTTTATTGAAATCAAATCAACTATTAAACATGTCAATAGTATACATGTTGAAAAATTAACAAGGCCCGGATAGCTCAGTCGGTAGAGCATCAGACTTTTAATCTGAGGGTCCAGGGTTCGAGTCCCTGTTCGGGCGATATTTTTTTCTTGTTTTCAAATTGAAAATTCAATATCACTTTCAACTAAATACTCTATTTCAAATCACAACCAATTCAACTTAATTACATTTTTCATTTTCAAATAGAAATCTTTTCGATCATCAAAAATTCAACAAAGTCACAATTGTCATGATAATATTGAAAAGTGAAAAATTTGAAATTTTTAAACTAAAACATAATTTCACATTATTTATTATGATATATTGAAATAAGTTTGAATTTGAATATTTCTCATCATCACATTATATAATAATGATTTTCATTGAAATAAAATTTTGCATTTACTTATTGAAATCAAATCAACTATTAAACATGTCAATAGTATACATGTTGAAAAATTAACAAGGCCCGGATAGCTCAGTCGGTAGAGCATCAGACTTTTAATCTGAGGTCCAGGGTTCGAGTCCCTGTTCGGGCGATATTTTTTCTTGTTTTCAAATTGAAAATTCAATATCACTTTCAACTAAATACTCTATTTCAAATCACAACCAATTCAACTTTAATTACATTTTTCATTTTCAAATAGAAATCTTTTCGATCATCAAAATTCAACAAAGTCACAATTGTCATGATAATATTGAAAAGTGAAAAATTTGAAATTTTAAAACTAAAACATAATTTCACATTATTTATTATGATATATTGAAATAATTTGAATTTGAATATTTCATCATCACATTATATAATGATTTTTCATTGAAATAAAATTTTGCATTTACTTTATTGAAATCAAATCACTATTGAACATGTCAATAGTATACATGTTGAAAAATTAACAAGGCCCGGATAGCTCAGTCGTAGAGCATCAGACTTTTAATCTGAGGGTCCAGGGTTCGAGTCCCTGTTCGGGCGATATTTTTCTTGTTTCAAATTGAAATTCAATTATCACTTTCAACTAAATACTCTATTTCAAATCACAACCAATTCAACTTTAATTACATTTTTCATTTTCAAAATAGAAATCTTTTCGATCATCAAAAATTCAACAAAGTCACAATTGTCATGATAATATTGAAAAGTGAAAAAATTTGAAATTTTTAAACTAAAACATAATTTCACATTATTTATTATGATATATTGAAAATAAGTTTGAATTTGAATATTTCTCATCATCACATTAATATAATAATGATTTTCATTGAAATAAAATTTTGCATTTACTTTATTGAAATCAAATCAACTATTAAACATGTCAATAGTATACATGAAAAATTAACAGGGCCGGATAGCTCAGTCGGTAGAGCATCAGACTTTTAATCCTGAGGGTCCAGGGTTCGAGTCCCTGTTCGGGCGATATTTTTTCTTGTTTTCAAATTGAAAATTCAATATCACTTTCAACTAAATACTCTATTTCAATCACAACCAATTCAACTTTAATTACATTTTCATTTTCAATAGAAATCTTTTCGATCATCAAAAATTCAACAAAGTCACAATTGTCATGATAATATTGAAAAGTGAAAAATTTGAATTTTTAAACTAAAACATAATTTCACATTATTTATTATGTATATTGAAATAAGTTTGAATTTGAATATTTCTCATCATCACATTAATAATAATGATTTTCATTGAAATAAAATTTTGCATTTACTTTATTGAAATCAAATCAACTATTAAACATCTCAATAGTATACATGTTGAAAAATTAACAAGGCCCGGATAGCTCAGTCGGTAGAGCATCAGACTTTTAATCTGAGGGTCCAGGGTTCGAGTCCCTGTTCGGGCGATATTTTTCTTGTTTTCAAATTGAAAATTCAATATCACTTTCAACTAAATACTCTATTTCAAATCACAACCAATTCAACTTTAATTACATTTTTCATTTTCAAATAGAAATCTTTTCGATCATCAAAAATTCAACAAAGTCACAATTGTCATGATAATATGAAAAGTGAAAAATTTGAAATTTTTAAACTAAAACATAATTTCACATTATTTATTATGATATATTGAAATAAGTTTGAATTTGAATATTTCTCATCATCACATTAAATAATAATGATTTTCATTGAAATAAAATTTTGCATTTACTTTATTGAAATCAAATCAACTATTAAACATCTCAATAGTATACATGTTGAAAAATTAACAAGGCCCGGATAGCTCAGTCGGTAGAGCATCAGACTTTTAATCTGAGGGTCCAGGGTTCGAGTCCCTGTTCGGGCGATATTTTTTCTTGTTTTCAATTGAAAATTCAATATCACTTTCAACTAAATACTCTATTTCAATCACAACCAATTCAACTTAATTACATTTTTCATTTTCAAATAGAAATCTTTTCGATCATCAAAAATTCAACAAAGTCACAATTGTCATGATAATATGAAAAGTGAAAAATTTGAAATTTTTTAAACTAAACATAATTTCAACATTATTTATTATGATATATTGAAATAAGTTTGAATTTGAATATTTTCATCATCACATTAATATAATAATGATTTTCATTGAAATAAATTTTGCATTTACTTTATTGAAATCAAATCAAACTAAACATGTCAATAGTATACATGTTGAAAAAATTAACAAGGCCCGGATAGCTCAGTCGGTAGAGCATCAGACTTTTAATCTGAGGGTCCAGGGTTCGAGTCCCTGTTCGGGCGATATTTTTTCTTGTTTTCAAATTGAAAAATTCAATATCACTTTCAACTAAATACTCTATTTCAAATCACAACCAATTCAACTTTAATTACATTTTTCATTTTCAATAGAAATCTTTTCGATCATCAAAATTCAACAAAGTCACAATTGTCATGATAATATTGAAAGTGAAAAATTGAAATTTTTAAAACTAAAACATAATTTCACATTATTTATTATATATTGAAATAAGTTTGAATTTGAATATTTCTCATCATCACATTAATATAATAATGATTTCATTGAAAAAATTTTGCATTTACTTTATTGAAATCAAATCAACTATTAAAATTCAATTAACCTTAAAATGTTTATCTTGAATTAAGAATCGTAAAGGAATTGAAATTGTTTCAAATCTGCTGAATTTAGTTACATTTAGAAATATATATGAAAATTAAATCTTTCCTATTCTATGGAACCTCAAATAATAATGAAATTTAAATGAAGCAAGTCAATTTTTTAAATTTATTTGTCTTGGCTGCTGAGTTCAAAAATGGAGGTTCTATTAAATCTGTCACTTTCCTCCAGTGACGAATAATGATGTCAATTTGAAATTCAAAACTTCCTGTAAATTTCCAAAATTCAATCATCTAGTTCAATGGCATATATCCTGATTTTTAAACAGAATTTCTAATTTGGAGGATGCATTTAAGAAACTTGAAGTTAGTGTTTTGAATATTAATGAAAGTATTTTAATCTAAATAAATCATTAGAAAATTCCAATTTTAATAATCTTTTTAATAAATCTTTAATAGTAATTTGAAAATAAATTATCTAATGTCAATGCAGTTAATAATATACTTTGAATAAAGTAAATGATAGTAACTTAAAAATAATTCCGTAATCATTCTGACAAAATAATAATAAAGCTGCTGAAATAAATCAAATGCACAGCTGAACATTCCACAAACAATTCTAAGAATATTATACTTCTAATATAACTCTCAAAATGCAGTAAATTTTTAATAATGGAGAAATAACTACAAGCCTTTAAATAATGATCTAAATATTTCTGCTATAATAACAATACAATCTGTTGAAATTAATACAGCAGAAATATTCAGATAATTTTGTGAAACAGAACAAATGAAAAACCTAATGAAGTTATAAAATCAAAACAAATCTTGCGTCCTCTATATGCTTCGGAATTTAAAGCACTTATTTCATCAATTTCCTGATTTATTGAAGCTCATAAAGAAAAAATACGAAACTAAATATGGCAAAATAATTCATTTTTAAATAGATTAAAATCAAATCTATTTTCCCAAAGGTCTTAATGCTAAACAATGTCTTATAGAAATCACAAATTGTTTTTGTTCTGTCACCATAATTGACAACAAATTCAATAACAATTCGCTATTAATATCATAAGTGACAAAAATCAAATAACAATTCGGTAATTAATAAATCAAAAAATTCATCTGATAACACTCAAATTTTAACATCATAACTGGAAAATTTCTCATCTAATCGAATGAAGCCCGATTCTAAAGAAATTCCTCTTTTCCCTAACAAAATGAATTTAGTCTGGCTTCATCAATTAATGATATGCGATAAAAACAAAAAATTATTCAATAATTAAATCATTGAAAACTAGAAAAACTTCTACCAGACTTTCTAGTAAAATGAAACTCTCTTCTGAAGGTGGAACATTCTTTATATGAATCTGATGACTGCTGACTTCATGGCTTCAAATTCCGAGGTGAGCCGAGATTTTACTGAAGACCTTTCTCGTACAAATTTAAAATCTCTGTTACTATCCTTTCCTACACTAGCAGAAACGATCTTTGTGGAGAAACTTAAAGACAAGACGACGTCGTAAATAAAAACATATTGAAATACTAAAGACTACACATCGATTTCCAAAAACATCACTATCTCAATAATAGACTCGTCATAAAAACACTGATTCGCCAAAAATATATTAAATTCTATTTCTGACCATGCTTCCGATATCATGTTCGATCTTGGTCAATTTGATATTGTGATTTGTCAACAGCCGATCTAAACCAGGAATATAATCAAATAAATAACAAAGAATCAAATTGATAGAGTCAATATTCTAAATAAACTACTTAAAACTAAAGAATGAATTAAAAATATAAATTAAATCATCTTATCACATTTATGTCTCCAACTACATCAGAAATTGCGCAATTATCAATTCAATCATTTCACTAGATGACGCAGCCTTTACTCTCCATGGACAAAATTGAAACTTGGGTCTTTCATGCATAAGCAAAAATTCCAAATGACTCATATTACTACAGATCTTGCCAAAAGACTCTAAACTAAACACAAATCAGTTACTAGCGAAATAAATACAATCAATGGGATTATCTCTCCAAAAACAATCAACGTCATCAACCAATTCCTAAAACTGATTGAAAATCGTTTTACATCTGCTATGGACAGTCAAACATCATTCCAAAATTAATGGCGGTTCTTAATATCTACAAATCTGAAAACAAATCGCTGCTGATAAGAAAAACCAAACGATTTCTCTACTGGATACTTAGAGATAAACTAAACTAATAAAACCAATCGATTAAGGTTTCAGTTATCCTTCAACTCAAGAAAGCAGTGTTCCATAGAAATAGGTGATGAACTAATACTACTAATATATATCTCGAAGAATTTCTTGATAAAGTCAGTATAGATCAGATACCTAAATATCTCATACCTATCCCGAGGAAATCATCAATGCTGATGAAAACGAAATAAAAGAAACAACTAATAATTCTGAAAAAGTAAACATCTCACAACAAAACTTAAAGACAGTTTACGATATCGAGTTAAATCCCAATGAAAACATCAAATAATTCCGATGAATCATCTGTCTTTCACCAAACTGATATTGATGATCTTACTCCATCCACTACAGTCCAAGGAAGCACTCCAATCTCATCAAAAACTCGATCAGCAATACAAAACAACTGTCAACTAACAAGAAATGACGGATTGTGCCTGCATCAGACTGCATCCGTACTATTTCACCTACAGTAACTGATGCAGAAAGCACAATCTCAATCATAACTAACACAGTCAATCCTACACACTGGTTTACTGATGATGATATAGATCGTTATCTCAGTAAACATATTACTAACCCAAGTTATGCATTTTGCTCCTTGCATCGTCAACTCCTTGTCGCTTATCACAATGAACCTACTATAATTTTCTCAATTCAATCTCTCTGAAGCAAACACTATCCTGTGCCCTGTAAATATTAAAAATATGCATTGGATATTGTTTGTGTACGATAAAATTGAGCAAAATAGCTTCTGTATAGATCCAATCTTGCAACTAGTCAATAGCATAGAAAATAAAACTGTGTCAGAGAAAACTCAATGAGGCTCTCAACTACCTATCAAATATTAAGCTAGACTGGTGAAACATCCTTATAAACACCTACAATTTCAAAACAACAATTACGATTGTGGTCCTTTCACATGTGCCTATGCTCTGCTGATCCATAATCAATGGGACACCTTTACCAGAAAACCTTATTATAACATTCGAAAGAACATATGATCTAGAAATAAAAGATCTCAAAGTAAAATCAGGTAGTCATGGAGGGGTATTCAAAAAATAAACCAAATAAATCAAAAATAAACAAATCGATAGTACTTTTAAACCTAATAATAATCAAATTCTGAAACAGAGATACCATGCATCACCACTCTTCTGCAGAACTGGTACCTCAAATATTCTGATCTGTCCAATCTATCTCCAGATCTAACATCAAATCTAATTTCGCAGAAATAATTCTTTCATCATTGAGAACGTATCTTTTAAAGACTTTATCAATGTTGAAAACGTTATCTGCATTATCCCAAACATGAACTATTGGTGCCTAT
>JACMZG010001299.1:0-10949 GCA_018340805.1 Microvelia longipes | reverse complement strand
ACTCTCAATAAAACTATATTGAAAATTAGAAAATACAAATTACACTTATACAAAACATTTAAGAGATTATCAAAGTTTTGTGAAAAATTAAATTCAATGAAGACTAAATCAACTTATTTGATATCAAATCAAGAAAAATTGGAATATCATCAAGATTCTCTTTTTAACATTTACAAAGAATGGAATCGTTTTTACTATAGCACTAACTGAATCAACGATTTTATATCAAAACATTAGATCAATTGCTATGAGTAATGGTTCAATTGAAGAGAAAGTTGGAGAATTTAATTTTACAAGTAGTTGATAAAATATCAACAAAGAAAATGAAAAACGACAAGAATAGAAAATTCTATTAGTCCCAACAATTTTTAAGACATATTATAAATTAGTAAAAAAATAATTTATATTTTCTTGTTGACATTTTAGTTTCTAAATATGTTAATTTATATTATTAGGATTATGTTATTTTGATGCTTAATGATCGGTTTCAATTTTTCTTTTATTATTACATTTTAATTTATCATTTTTAAATTTCTCATTTCTTGTTTCTCTCATTTATGATTCGTTTACTATAAAATATTCTTTGATAGGTTTTCTTGTGAATTCTTATTTTTTCATTATGTTATTATTAGTTCATTTATTATTATTATTACTATGATTATGATTATTAATAATGATACTATTTTTATATACATTTTTTTAAAGTATAATTATCAGTGAAATTGTTATAAGTTTTGTAATAATTAAGTTATATAAATTTAAATTTAATAAATATTACTCAATGAAATCAAAGGCAAATATATATTAATTTTAATATTCCTCTATTTCTGTTTAGTAAATTCGAAAAATTAAGTAAAAATTATATATATAATGGAAAGTAATGATTGCCCAATCTGTTTGAGAGAAATTAAGAATTTATCATTGATTACAACAAATTGTAATCATCAATATTGTTACAAATGTATGAAAAAGTGGATCAAAACAAATCAAACTTGTCCAATGGATCGTAATCAAATTACAGATTTACATATTTATGATGGAGATAAATTTGAAGAAACTCTCAATCTTTCTCAATTATTAGAACGTTTCTTCGAAAAAATATCATCAAAATCTGACGTCATTTTAACAGATGCAATAGAAGGTGCAAGGATGCATTCATATTTAATGATGTGCATAAATAGTGAATATGAAAAGAATAATTATTTAACTGAGAAAATCAAATCAAATATTTCTACAATAAAAATGTTTCAACAATTTCCATCGAAATGTTCAGAAAAATATTTGAAAATGCTGTGTCTACAAATCAAAACATCAATTTCACAAGTTATTAAAACTCTCAATAAAACTATATTGAAAATTAGAAAATACAAATTACACTTATACAAAACATTTAAGAGATTATCAAAGTTTTGTGAAAAATTAAATTCAATGAAGACTAAATCAACTTATTTGATATCAAATCAAGAAAAATTGGAATATCATCAAGATTCTCTTTTTAACATTTACAAAGAATGGAATCGTTTTACTATAGCACTAACTGAATCAACGATTTTATATCAAAACATTAGATCAATTGCTATGAGTAATGGTTCAATTGAAGAGAAAGTTGGAGAATTTAATTTTACAAGTAGTTGATAAAATATCAACAAAGAAAATGAAAAACGACAAGAATAGAAAATTCTATTAGTCCCAACAATTTTTAAGACATATTATAAATTAGTAAAAAATAATTTATATTTTCTTGTTGACATTTTAGTTTCTAAATATGTTAATTTATATTATTAGGATTATGTTATTTTGATGCTTAATGATCGGTTTCAATTATTTTCTTTTATTATTACATTTTAATTTATCATTTTTAAATTTCTCATTTCTTGTTTCTCTCATTTATGATTCGTTTACTATAAAATATTCTTTGATAGGTTTTCTTGTGAATTCTTATTTTTTCATTATGTTATTATTAGTTCATTTATTATTATTATTACTATGATTATGATTATTAATAATGATACTATTTTATATACATTTTTTTAAAGTATAATTATCAGTGAAATTGTTATAGTTTTGTAATAATTAAGTTATATAAATTTAAATTTAATAAATATTACTCAATGAAATCAAAAGCAAATATATATTAATTTTAATATTCCTCTATTTCTGTTTAGTAAATTCGAAAAATTAAGTAAAAATTATATATATAATGGAAAGTAATGATTGCCCAATCTGTTTGAGAGAAATTAAGAATTTATCATTGATTACAACAAATTGTAATCATCAATATTGTTACAAATGTATGAAAAAGTGGATCAAAACAAATCAAACTTGTCCAATGGATCGTAATCAAATTACAGATTTACATATTTATGATGGAGATAAATTTGAAGAAACTCTCAATCTTTCTCAATTATTAGAACGTTTCTTCGAAAAAATATCATCAAAATCTGACGTCATTTTAACAGATGCAATAGAAGGTGCAAGGATGCATTCATATTTAATGATGTGCATAAATAGTGAATATGAAAAGAATAATTATTTAACTGAGAAAATCAAATCAAATATTTCTACAATAAAAATGTTTCAACAATTTCCATCGAAATGTTCAGAAAAATATTTGAAAATGCTGTGTCTACAAATCAAAACATCAATTTCACAAGTTATTAAAACTCTCAATAAAACTATATTGAAAATTAGAAAATACAAATTACACTTATACAAAACATTTAAGAGATTATCAAAGTTTTGTGAAAAATTAAATTCAATGAAGACTAAATCAACTTATTTGATATCAAATCAAGAAAAATTGGAATATCATCAAGATCTCTTTTTAACATTTACAAAGAATGGAATCGTTTTACTATAGCACTAACTGAATCAACGATTTTATATCAAAACATTAGATCAATTGCTATGAGTAATGGTTCAATTGAAGAGAAAGTTGGAGAATTTAATTTTACAAGTAGTTGATAAAATATCAACAAAGAAAATGAAAAACGACAAGAATAGAAAATTCTATTAGTCCCAACAATTTTTAAGACATATTATAAATTAGTAAAAAAATAATTTATATTTTCTTGTTGACATTTTAGTTTCTAAATATGTTAATTTATATTATTAGGATTATGTTATTTGATGCTTAATGATCGTTTTTCATTATTTTTTTTTATTATTAAATTTATTATTTTATACATTTTTTTATAATATCTCATTTCTGTATCAATATTGTTACAAATGTATGAAAAAGTGGATCAAAACAAATCAAACTTGTCCAATGGATCGTAATCAAATTACAGATTTACATATTTATGATGGAGATAAATTTGAAGAAACTCTCAATCTTTCTCAATTATTAGAACGTTTTCTTCGAAAAAATATCATCAAAATCTGACGTCATTTTTAACAGATGCAATAGAAGGTGCAAGGATGCATTCATATTTAATGATGTGCATAAATAGTGAATATGAAAAGAATAATTATTTAACTGAGAAAATCAAATCAAAATATTTCTACAATAAAAATGTTTCAACAATTTCCATCGAAATGTTCAGAAAAATATTTGAAAATGCTGTGTCTACAAATCAAAACATCAATTTCACAAGTTATTAAAACTCTCAATAAAACTATATTGAAAATTAGAAAATACAAATTACACTTATACAAAACATTTAAGAGATTATCAAAGTTTTGTGAAAAATTAAATTCAATGAAGACTAAATCAACTTATTTGATATCAAATCAAGAAAAATTGGAATATCATCAAGATTCTCTTTTAACATTTACAAGAATGGAATCGTTTTACTATAGCACTAACTGAATCAACGATTTTATATCAAAACATTAGATCAATTGCTATGAGTAATGGTTCAATTGAAGAGAAAGTTGGAGAATTTAATTTTACAAGTAGTTGATAAAATATCAACAAAGAAAATGAAAAACGACAAGAATAGAAAATTCTATTAGTCCCAACAATTTTTAAGACATATTATAAATTAGTAAAAAAATAATTTATATTTTCTTGTTGACATTTTAGTTTCTAAAATGTTAATTTATTATTAGGATTATGTTATTTTGATGCTTAATGATCGGTTTCATCATTTTATAATCATTTTTTAATATTTCTCTACATTATCATCAATCAATATTTTACAAATGTATGAAAAAGTGGATCAAAACAAATCAAACTTGTCCAATGGATCGTAATCAAATTACAGATTTACATATTTATGATGGAGATAAATTTGAAGAAACTCTCAATCTTTCTCAATTATTAGAACGTTTCTTCGAAAAAATATCATCAAAATCTGACGTCATTTTAACAGATGCAATAGAAGGTGCAAGGATGCATTCATATTTAATGATGTGCATAAATAGTGAATATGAAAAGAATAATTATTTAACTGAGAAAATCAAATCAAATATTTCTACAATAAAAATGTTTCAACAATTTCCATCGAAATGTTCAGAAAAATATTTGAAAATGCTGTGTCTACAAATCAAAACATCAATTTCACAAGTTATTAAAACTCTCAATAAAACTATATTGAAAATTAGAAAATACAAATTACACTTATACAAAACATTTAAGAGATTATCAAAGTTTTGTGAAAAATTAAATTCAATGAAGACTAAATCAACTTATTTGATATCAAATCAAGAAAAATTGGAATATCATCAAGATTCTCTTTTTAACATTTACAAAGAATGGAATCGTTTTACTATAGCACTAACTGAATCAACGATTTTATATCAAAACATTAGATCAATTGCTATGAGTAATGGTTCAATTGAAGAGAAAGTTGGAGAATTTAATTTTACAAGTAGTTGATAAAATATCAACAAAAAAATGAAAAACGACAAGAATAGAAAATTCTATTAGTCCCAACAATTTTTAAGACATATTATAAATTAGTAAAAAAATAATTTATATTTTCTTGTTGACATTTTAGTTTCTAAATATGTTAATTTATATTATTAGGATTATGTTATTTTGATGCATGATCGGATAATTGTTTTACAAATGTATGAAAAAGTGGATCAAAACAAATCAAACTTGTCCAATGGATCGTAATCAAATTACAGATTTACATATTTATGATGGAGATAAATTTGAAGAAACTCTCAATCTTTCTCAATTATTAGAACGTTTCTTCGAAAAAATATCATCAAAATCTGACGTCATTTTAACAGATGCAATAGAAGGTGCAAGGATGCATTCATATTTAATGATGTGCATAAATAGTGAATATGAAAAGAATAATTATTTAACTGAGAAAATCAAATCAAATATTTCTACAATAAAAATGTTTCAACAATTTCCATCGAAATGTTCAGAAAAATATTTGAAAATGCTGTGTCTACAAATCAAAACATCAATTTCACAAGTTATTAAAACTCTCAATAAACTATATTGAAAATTAGAAAATACAAATTACACTTATACAAAACATTTAAGAGATTATCAAAGTTTTGTGAAAAATTAAATTCAATGAAGACTAAATCAACTTATTTGATATCAAATCAAGAAAAATTGGAATATCATCAAGATTCTCTTTTTAACATTTACAAAGAATGGAATCGTTTTACTATAGCACTAACTGAATCAACGATTTTATATCAAAACATTAGATCAATTGCTATGAGTAATGGTTCAATTGAAGAGAAAGTTGGAGAATTTAATTTTACAAGTAGTTGATAAAATATCAACAAAGAAAATGAAAAACGACAAGAATAGAAAATTCTATTAGTCCCAACAATTTTTAAGACATATTATAAATTAGTAAAAAAATAATTTATATTTTCTTGTTGACATTTTAGTTTCATCGTATAATTCGATTCAACAATTGTAATCATCAATATTGTTACAAATGTATGAAAAAGTGGATCAAAACAAATCAAACTTGTCCAATGGATCGTAATCAAATTACAGATTTACATATTTATGATGGAGATAAATTTGAAGAAACTCTCAATCTTTCTCAATTATTAGAACGTTTCTTCGAAAAAATATCATCAAAATCTGACGTCATTTTAACAGATGCAATAGAAGGTGCAAGGATGCATTCATATTTAATGATGTGCATAAATAGTGAATATGAAAAGAATAATTATTTAACTGAGAAAATCAAATCAAATATTTCTACAATAAAAATGTTTCAACAATTTCCATCGAAATGTTCAGAAAAATATTTGAAAATGCTGTGTCTACAAATCAAAACATCAATTTCACAAGTTATTAAAACTCTCAATAAAACTATATTGAAAATTAGAAAATACAAATTACACTTATACAAAACATTTAAGAGATTATCAAAGTTTTGTGAAAAATTAAATTCAATGAAGACTAAATCAACTTATTTGATATCAAATCAAGAAAAATTGGAATATCATCAAGATTCTCTTTTTAACATTTACAAAGAATGGAATCGTTTTACTATAGCACTAACTGAATCAACGATTTTTATATCAAAACATTAGATCAATTGCTATGAGTAATGGTTCAATTGAAGAGAAAGTTGGAGAATTTAATTTTACAAGTAGTTGATAAAATATCAAAAGAAATGAAAAACGACAAGAATAGAAAATTCTATTAGTCCCAACAATTTTTAAGACATATTATAAATTAGTAAAAAAATAATTTATTTTTTCTTGTTGACATTTTAGTTTCTAAATATGTTAATTTATATTAATTAGGATTATGTTATTTTGATGCTTTAATGATCGTTTCATTAATTTTTCTTTTATTATTAATTTATAATTTATCAATTTTTAAAATTTCTCATTTCATAATGATTTCTCTCATGATTAATCATCATCAATATTGTTACAAATGTATGAAAAAGTGGATCAAAACAAATCAAACTTGTCCAATGGATCGTAATCAAATTACAGATTTACATATTTATGATGGAGATAAATTTGAAGAAACTCTCAATCTTTCTCAATTATTAGAACGTTTCTTCGAAAAAATATCATCAAAATCTGACGTCATTTTAACAGATGCAATAGAAGGTGCAAGGATGCATTCATATTTAATGATGTGCATAAATAGTGAATATGAAAAGAATAATTATTTAACTGAGAAAATCAAATCAAATATTTCTACAATAAAAATGTTTCAACAATTTCCATCGAAATGTTCAGAAAAATATTTGAAAATGCTGTGTCTACAAATCAAAACATCAATTTCACAAGTTATTAAAACTCTCAATAAAACTATATTGAAAATTAGAAAATACAAATTACACTTATACAAAACATTTAAGAGATTATCAAAGTTTTGTGAAAAATTAAATTCAATGAAGACTAAATCAACTTATTTGATATCAAATCAAGAAAAATTGGAATATCATCAAGATTCTCTTTTTAACATTTACAAAGAATGGAATCGTTTTACTATAGCACTAACTGAATCAACGATTTTATATCAAAACATTAGATCAATTGCTATGAGTAATGGTTCAATTGAAGAGAAAGTTGGAGAATTTAATTTTACAAGTAGTTGATAAAATATCAACAAAGAAAATGAAAAACGACAAGAATAGAAAATTCTATTAGTCCCAACAATTTTTAAGACATATTATAAATAGTAAAAAAATAATTTATATTTTCTTGTTGACATTTTAGTTTCTAAATATGTTAATTTATATTATTAGGATTATGTTATTTTGGATGATTAATTGTTATCGGTTCAATTATTTTTCTTTTATTATTACATTTTAATTTGAAATCTATTTTAAATTTTCATTTCATTGAATCATCAATATTGTTACAAATGTATGAAAAAGTGGATCAAAACAAATCAAACTTGTCCAATGGATCGTAATCAAATTACAGATTTACATATTTATGATGGAGATAAATTTGAAGAAACTCTCAATCTTTCTCAATTATTAGAACGTTTCTTCGAAAAAATATCATCAAAATCTGACGTCATTTTAACAGATGCAATAGAAGGTGCAAGGATGCATTCATATTTAATGATGTGCATAAATAGTGAATATGAAAAGAATAATTATTTAACTGAGAAAATCAAATCAAATATTTCTACAATAAAAATGTTTCAACAATTTCCATCGAAATGTTCAGAAAAATATTTGAAAATGCTGTGTCTACAAATCAAAACATCAATTTCACAAGTTATTAAAACTCTCAATAAAACTATATTGAAAATTAGAAAATACAAATTACACTTATACAAAACATTTAAGAGATTATCAAAGTTTTGTGAAAAATTAAATTCAATGAAGACTAAATCAACTTATTTGATATCAAATCAAGAAAAATTGGAATATCATCAAGATTCTCTTTTTAACATTTACAAAGAATGGAATCGTTTTACTATAGCACTAACTGAATCAACGATTTTATATCAAAACATTAGATCAATTGCTATGAGTAATGGTTCAATTGAAGAGAAAGTTGGGAATTTAATTTTACAAGTAGTTGATAAAATATCAACAAAGAAAATGAAAAACGACAAGAATAGAAAATTCTATTAGTCCCAACAATTTTTAAGACATATTATAAATTAGTAAAAAATAATTTATATTTTCTTGTTGACATTTTAGTTTCTAAATATGTTAATTTATATTATTAGGATTATGTTATTTTGATGCTTAATGATCGGGTTTCTTTTATTATTTTACTTTTTATCATTGTTCTTTCTCTCATTTATGATTCGATTCTTTGATAGGTTTTCTTGTGAATTCTTATTTTTTCATTATGTTATTATTAGTTCATTTATTATTATTATTACTATGATTATGATTATTAATAATGATACTATTTTTATATACATTTTTTAAAGTATCATTATCAGTGAAATTGTTATAAGTTTTGTAATAATTAAGTTATATAAATTTAAATTTAATAAATATTACTCAATGAAATCAAAGGCAAATATATATTAATTTTAATATTCCTCTATTTCTGTTTAGTAAATTCGAAAAATTAAGTAAAAATTATATATATAATGGAAAGTAATGATTGCCCAATCTGTTTGAGAGAAATTAAGAATTTATCATTGATTACAACAAATTGTAATCATCAATATTGTTACAAATGTATGAAAAAGTGGATCAAAACAAATCAAACTTGTCCAATGGATCGTAATCAAATTACAGATTTACATATTTATGATGGAGATAAATTTGAAGAAACTCTCAATCTTTCTCAATTATTAGAACGTTTCTTCGAAAAAATATCATCAAATCTGACGTCATTTTAACAGATGCAATAGAAGGTGCAAGGATGCATTCATATTTAATGATGTGCATAAATAGTGAATATGAAAAGAATAATTATTTAACTGAGAAAATCAAATCAAATATTTCTACAATAAAAATGTTTCAACAATTTCCATCGAAATGTTCAGAAAAATATTTGAAAATGCTGTGTCTACAAATCAAAACATCAATTTCACAAGTTATTAAAACTCTCAATAAAACTATATTGAAAATTAGAAAATACAAATTACACTTATACAAAACATTTAAGAGATTATCAAAGTTTTGTGAAAAATTAAATTCAATGAAGACTAAATCAACTTATTTGATATCAAATCAAGAAAAATTGGAATATCATCAAGATTCTCTTTTTAACATTTACAAAGAATGGAATCGTTTTACTATAGCACTAACTGAATCAACGATTTTATATCAAAACATTAGATCAATTGCTATGAGTAATGGTTCAATTGAAGAGAAAGTTGGAGAATTTAATTTTACAAGTAGTTGATAAAATATCAACAAAGAAAATGAAAAACGACAAGAATAGAAAATTCTATTAGTCCCAACAATTTTTAAGACATATTATAAATTAGTAAAAAAATAATTTATATTTTCTTGTTGACATTTTAGTTTCTAAATATGTTAATTTATATTATTAGATTATGTATTTTGATGCTTAATGATCGGAGTTTATTTTTTCTTTTTTCTCGGTTATTGTTTAATAGTTTCGATTCGATTCTTTGATAGGTTTTCTTGTGAATTCTATTTTTCATTATGTATTATTAGTTCATTTATTATTATTATTACTATGATTATGATTATTAATAATGATACTATTTTATATACATTTTTTTAAAGTATCATTATCAGTGAAATTGTTATAATTTTGTAATAATTAAGTTATATAAATTTAAATTTAATAAATATTACTCAATGAAATCAAAGGCAATATATATTAATTTTAATATTCCTCTATTTCTGTTTAGTAAATTCGAAAAATTAAGTAAAAATTATATATATAATGGAAAGTAATGATTGCCCAATCTGTTTGAGAGAAATTAAGAATTTATCATTGATTACAACAAATTGTAATCATCAATATTGTTACAAATGTATGAAAAAGTGGATCAAAACAAATCAAACTTGTCCAATGGATCGTAATCAAATTACAGATTTACATATTTATGATGGAGATAAATTTGAAGAAACTCTCAATCTTTCTCAATTATTAGAACGTTTCTTCGAAAAAATATCATCAAAATCTGACGTCATTTTAACAGATGCAATAGAAGGTGCAAGGATGCATTCATATTTAATGATGTGCATAAATAGTGAATATGAAAAGAATAATTATTTAACTGAGAAAATCAAATCAAATATTTCTACAATAAAAATGTTTCAACAATTTCCATCGAAATGTTCAGAAAAATATTTGAAAATGCTGTGTCTACAAATCAAAACATCAATTTCACAAGTTATTAAAACTCTCAATAAAACTATATTGAAAATTAGAAAATACAAATTACACTTATACAAACATTTAAGAGATTATCAAAAGTTTTGTGAAAAATTAAATTCAATGAAGACTAAATCAACTTATTTGATATCAAAATCAAGAAAAATTGGAATATCATCAAGATTCTCTTTTTAACATTTACAAAGAATGGAATCGTTTTACTATAGCACTAACTGAATCAACGATTTTATATCAAAACATTAGATCAA
>JACMZG010001298.1:0-10959 GCA_018340805.1 Microvelia longipes | reverse complement strand
CAGGACTCGAACCTGCAATCTTCTGATTCGAAGTCAGACGCCTTATCCATTGGGCCACAGGGCCTTAAATAAAATTTTATTTTAATAAACTTTACAAAACCACGAAAAAAATCTTAAGAAATTCACACTGATTATTTACTCAAGATTTATGTAAAACTCTGTTAGAAAAATCAAAATCTTGCTATTAATTTTAATAGAAATTCAAATCATTTCCAATCGTCTTTTGCCAAAGATTATCAAATGATTTGTAGATGAGATTCTATATGAAAAATTTGAAAACCGTTCTTCATCATGCACTTGAAAATCGCCGAATCAACATGATTCTCAAAAATATTTATTAGAAAAAAAATACGACCCTGGCAGGACTCGAACCTGCAATCTTCTGATTCGAAGTCAGACGCCTTATCCATTGGGCCACAGGGCCTTAAATAAAATTTTATTTTAATAAACTTTACAAAACCACGAAAAAAATCTTAAGAAATTCACACTGATTATTTACTCAAGATTTATGTAAAACTCTGTTAGAAAAATCAAAATCTTGCTATTAATTTTAATAGAAATTCAAATCATTTCCAATCGTCTTTTGCCAAAGATTATCAAATGATTTGTAGATGAGATTCTATATGAAAAATTTGAAAACCGTTCTTCATCATGCACTTGAAAATCGCCGAATCAACATGATTCTCAAAAATATTTATTAGAAAAAAAATACGACCCTGGCAGGACTCGAACCTGCAATCTTCTGATTCGAAGTCAGACGCCTTATCCATTGGGCCACAGGGCCTTAAATAAAATTTTATTTTAATAAACTTTACAAAACCACGAAAAAAATCTTAAGAAATTCACACTGATTATTTACTCAAGATTTATGTAAAACTCTGTTAGAAAAATCAAAATCTTGCTATTAATTTTAATAGAAATTCAAATCATTTCCAATCGTCTTTTGCCAAAGATTATCAAATGATTTGTAGATGAGATTCTATATGAAAAATTTGAAAACCGTTCTTCATCATGCACTTGAAAATCGCCGAATCAACATGATTCTCAAAAATATTTATTAGAAAAAAAATACGACCCTGGCAGGACTCGAACCTGCAATCTTCTGATTCGAAGTCAGACGCCTTATCCATTGGGCCACAGGGCCTTAAATAAAATTTTATTTTAATAAACTTTACAAAACCACGAAAAAAATCTTAAGAAATTCACACTGATTATTTACTCAAGATTTATGTAAAACTCTGTTAGAAAAATCAAAATCTTGCTATTAATTTTAATAGAAATTCAAATCATTTCCAATCGTCTTTTGCCAAAGATTATCAAATGATTTGTAGATGAGATTCTATATGAAAAATTTGAAAACCGTTCTTCATCATGCACTTGAAAATCGCCGAATCAACATGATTCTCAAAAAATTTATTAGAAAAAAAATACGACCCTGGCAGGACTCGAACCTGCAATCTTCTGATTCGAAGTCAGACGCCTTATCCATTGGGCCACAGGGCCTTAAATAAAATTTTATTTTAATAAACTTTACAAAACCACGAAAAAAATCTTAAGAAATTCACACTGATTATTTACTCAAGATTTATGTAAAACTCTGTTAGAAAAATCAAAATCTTGCTATTAATTTTAATAGAAATTCAAATCATTTCCAATCGTCTTTTGCCAAAGATTATCAAATGATTTGTAGATGAGATTCTATATGAAAAATTTGAAAACCGTTCTTCATCATGCACTTGAAAATCGCCGAATCAACATGATCTCAAAAATATTTATTAGAAAAAAAATACGACCCTGGCAGGACTCGAACCTGCAATCTTCTGATTCGAAGTCAGACGCCTTATCCATTGGGCCACAGGGCCTTAAATAAAATTTTATTTTAATAAACTTTACAAAACCACGAAAAAAATCTTAAGAAATTCACACTGATTATTTACTCAAGATTTATGTAAAACTCTGTTAGAAAAATCAAAATCTTGCTATTAATTTTAATAGAAATTCAAATCATTTCCAATCGTCTTTTGCCAAAGATTATCAAATGATTTGTAGATGAGATTCTATATGAAAAATTTGAAAACCGTTCTTCATCATGCACTTGAAAATCGCCGAATCAACATGATTCTCAAAAATATTTATTAGAAAAAAAATACGACCCTGGCAGGACTCGAACCTGCAATCTTCTGATTCGAAGTCAGACGCCTTATCCATTGGGCCACAGGGCCTTAAATAAAATTTTTATTTTAATAAACTTTACAAAACCACGAAAAAAATCTTAAGAAATTCACACTGATTATTTACTCAAGATTTATGTAAAACTCTGTTAGAAAAATCAAAATCTTGCTATTAATTTTAATAGAAATTCAAATCATTTCCAATCGTCTTTTGCCAAAGATTATCAAATGATTTGTAGATGAGATTCTATATGAAAAATTTGAAAACCGTTCTTCATCATGCACTTGAAAATCGCCGAATCAACATGATTCTCAAAAATATTTATTAGAAAAAAAATACGACCCTGGCAGGACTCGAACCTGCAATCTTCTGATTCGAAGTCAGACGCCTTATCCATTGGGCCACAGGGCCTTAAATAAAATTTTATTTTAATAAACTTTACAAAACCACGAAAAAAATCTTAAGAAATTCACACTGATTATTTACTCAAGATTTATGTAAAACTCTGTTAGAAAAATCAAAATCTTGCTATTAATTTTAATAGAAATTCAAATCATTTCCAATCGTCTTTTGCCAAAGATTATCAAATGATTTGTAGATGAGATTCTATATGAAAAATTTGAAAACCGTTCTTCATCATGCACTTGAAAATCGCCGAATCAACATGATTCTCAAAAATATTTATTAGAAAAAAATACGACCCTGGCAGGACTCGAACCTGCAATCTTCTGATTCGAAGTCAGACGCCTTATCCATTGGGCCACAGGGCCTTAAATAAAATTTTATTTTAATAAACTTTACAAAACCACGAAAAAAATCTTAAGAAATTCACACTGATTATTTACTCAAGATTTATGTAAAACTCTGTTAGAAAAATCAAAATCTTGCTATTAATTTTAATAGAAATTCAAATCATTTCCAATCGTCTTTTGCCAAAGATTATCAAATGATTTGTAGATGAGATTCTATATGAAAAATTTGAAAACCGTTCTTCATCATGCACTTGAAAATCGCCGAATCAACATGATTCTCAAAAATATTTATTAGAAAAAAAATACGACCCTGGCAGGACTCGAACCTGCAATCTTCTGATTCGAAGTCAGACGCCTTATCCATTGGGCCACAGGGCCTTAAATAAAATTTTATTTTAATAAACTTTACAAAACCACGAAAAAAATCTTAAGAAATTCACACTGATTATTTACTCAAGATTTATGTAAAACTCTGTTAGAAAAATCAAAATCTTGCTATTAATTTTAATAGAAATTCAAATCATTTCCAATCGTCTTTTGCCAAAGATTATCAAATGATTTGTAGATGAGATTCTATATGAAAAATTTGAAAACCGTTCTTCATCATGCACTTGAAAATCGCCGAATCAACATGATTCTCAAAAATATTTATTAGAAAAAAAATACGACCCTGGCAGGACTCGAACCTGCAATCTTCTGATTCGAAGTCAGACGCCTTATCCATTGGGCCACAGGGCCTTAAATAAAATTTTATTTTAATAAACTTTACAAAACCACGAAAAAAATCTTAAGAAATTCACACTGATTATTTACTCAAGATTTATGTAAAACTCTGTTAGAAAAATCAAAATCTTGCTATTAATTTTAATAGAAATTCAAATCATTTCCAATCGTCTTTTGCCAAAGATTATCAAATGATTTGTAGATGAGATTCTATATGAAAAATTTGAAAACCGTTCTTCATCATGCACTTGAAAATCGCCGAATCAACATGATTCTCAAAAATATTTATTAGAAAAAAAATACGACCCTGGCAGGACTCGAACCTGCAATCTTCTGATTCGAAGTCAGACGCCTTATCCATTGGGCCACAGGGCCTTAAATAAAATTTTATTTTAATAAACTTTACAAAACCACGAAAAAAATCTTAAGAAATTCACACTGATTATTTACTCAAGATTTATGTAAAACTCTGTTAGAAAAATCAAAATCTTGCTATTAATTTTAATAGAAATTCAAATCATTTCCAATCGTCTTTTGCCAAAGATTATCAAATGATTTGTAGATGAGATTCTATATGAAAAATTTGAAAACCGTTCTTCATCATGCTTGAAAATCGCCGAATCAACATGATTCTCAAAAATATTTATTAGAAAAAAAATACGACCCTGGCAGGACTCGAACCTGCAATCTTCTGATTCGAAGTCAGACGCCTTATCCATTGGGCCACAGGGCCTTAAATAAAATTTTATTTTAATAAACTTTACAAAACCACGAAAAAAATCTTAAGAAATTCACACTGATTATTTACTCAAGATTTATGTAAAACTCTGTTAGAAAAATCAAAATCTTGCTATTAATTTTAATAGAAATTCAAATCATTTCCAATCGTCTTTTGCCAAAGATTATCAAATGATTTGTAGATGAGATTCTATATGAAAAATTTGAAAACCGTTCTTCATCATGCACTTGAAAATCGCCGAATCAAACATGATTCTCAAAAATATTTATTAGAAAAAAAATACGACCCTGGCAGGACTCGAACCTGCAATCTTCTGATTCGAAGTCAGACGCCTTATCCATTGGGCCACAGGGCCTTAAATAAAATTTTATTTTAATAAACTTTACAAAACCACGAAAAAAATCTTAAGAAATTCACACTGATTATTTACTCAAGATTTATGTAAAACTCTGTTAGAAAAATCAAAATCTTGCTATTAATTTTAATAGAAATTCAAATCATTTCCAATCGTCTTTTGCCAAAGATTATCAAATGATTTGTAGATGAGATTCTATATGAAAAATTTGAAAACCGTTCTTCATCATGCACTTGAAAATCGCCGAATCAACATGATTCTCAAAATATTTATTAGAAAAAAAATACGACCCTGGCAGGACTCGAACCTGCAATCTTCTGATTCGAAGTCAGACGCCTTATCCATTGGGCCACAGGGCCTTAAATAAAATTTTATTTTAATAAACTTTACAAAACCACGAAAAAAATCTTAAGAAATTCACACTGATTATTTACTCAAGATTTATGTAAAACTCTGTTAGAAAAATCAAAATCTTGCTATTAATTTTAATAGAAATTCAAATCATTTCCAATCGTCTTTTGCCAAAGATTATCAAATGATTTGTAGATGAGATTCTATATGAAAAATTTGAAAACCGTTCTTCATCATGCACTTGAAAATCGCCGAATCAACATGATTCTCAAAAATATTTATTAGAAAAAAAATACGACCCTGGCAGGACTCGAACCTGCAATCTTCTGATTCGAAGTCAGACGCCTTATCCATTGGGCCACAGGGCCTTAAATAAAATTTTATTTTAATAAACTTTACAAAACCACGAAAAAAATCTTAAGAAATTCACACTGATTATTTACTCAAGATTTATGTAAAACTCTGTTAGAAAAATCAAAATCTTGCTATTAATTTTAATAGAAATTCAAATCATTTCCAATCGTCTTTTGCCAAAGATTATCAAATGATTTGTAGATGAGATTCTATATGAAAAATTTGAAAACCGTTCTTCATCATGCACTTGAAAATCGCCGAATCAACATGATTCTCAAAAATATTTATTAGAAAAAAAATACGACCCTGGCAGGACTCGAACCTGCAATCTTCTGATTCGAAGTCAGACGCCTTATCCATTGGGCCACAGGGCCTTAAATAAAATTTTATTTTAATAAACTTTACAAAACCACGAAAAAAATCTTAAGAAATTCACACTGATTATTTACTCAAGATTTATGTAAAACTCTGTTAGAAAAATCAAAATCTTGCTATTAATTTTAATAGAAATTCAAATCATTTCCAATCGTCTTTTGCCAAAGATTATCAAATGATTTGTAGATGAGATTCTATATGAAAAATTTGAAAACCGTTCTTCATCATGCACTTGAAAATCGCCGAAAACATGATTCTCAAAAATATTTATTAGAAAAAAAATACGACCCTGGCAGGACTCGAACCTGCAATCTTCTGATTCGAAGTCAGACGCCTTATCCATTGGGCCACAGGGCCTTAAATAAAATTTTATTTAATAAACTTTACAAAACCACGAAAAAAATCTTAAGAAATTCACACTGATTATTTACTCAAGATTTATGTAAAACTCTGTTAGAAAAATCAAAATCTTGCTATTAATTTTAATAGAAATTCAAATCATTTCCAATCGTCTTTTGCCAAAGATTATCAAATGATTTGTAGATGAGATTCTATATGAAAAATTTGAAAACCGTTCTTCATCATGCACTTGAAAATCGCCGAATCAACATGATTCTCAAAAATATTTATTAGAAAAAAAATACGACCCTGGCAGGACTCGAACCTGCAATCTTCTGATTCGAAGTCAGACGCCTTATCCATTGGGCCACAGGGCCTTAAATAAAATTTTATTTTAATAAACTTTACAAAACCACGAAAAAAATCTTAAGAAATTCACACTGATTATTTACTCAAGATTTATGTAAAACTCTGTTAGAAAAATCAAAATCTTGCTATTAATTTTAATAGAAATTCAAATCATTTCCAATCGTCTTTTGCCAAAGATTATCAAATGATTTGTAGATGAGATTCTATATGAAAAATTTGAAAACCGTTCTTCATCATGCACTTGAAAATCGCCGAATCAACATGATTCTCAAAAATATTTATTAGAAAAAAAATACGACCCTGGCAGGACTCGAACCTGCAATCTTCTGATTCGAAGTCAGACGCCTTATCCATTGGGCCACAGGGCCTTAAATAAAATTTTATTTTAATAAACTTTACAAAACCACGAAAAAAATCTTAAGAAATTCACACTGATTATTTACTCAAGATTTATGTAAAACTCTGTTAGAAAAATCAAAATCTTGCTATTAATTTTAATAGAAATTCAAATCATTTCCAATCGTCTTTTGCCAAAGATTATCAAATGATTTGTAGATGAGATTCTATATGAAAAATTTGAAAACCGTTCTTCATCATGCACTTGAAAATCGCCGAATCAACATGATTCTCAAAAATATTTATTAGAAAAAAAATACGACCCTGGCAGGACTCGAACCTGCAATCTTCTGATTCGAAGTCAGACGCCTTATCCATTGGGCCACAGGGCCTTAAATAAAATTTTATTTTAATAAACTTTACAAAACCACGAAAAAAATCTTAAGAAATTCACACTGATTATTTACTCAAGATTTATGTAAAACTCTGTTAGAAAAATCAAAATCTTGCTATTAATTTTAATAGAAATTCAAATCATTTCCAATCGTCTTTTGCCAAAGATTATCAAATGATTTGTAGATGAGATTCTATATGAAAAATTTGAAAACCGTTCTTCATCATGCACTTGAAAATCGCCGAATCAACATGATTCTCAAAAATATTTATTAGAAAAAAAATACGACCCTGGCAGGACTCGAACCTGCAATCTTCTGATTCGAAGTCAGACGCCTTATCCATTGGGCCACAGGGCCTTAAATAAAATTTTATTTTAATAAACTTTACAAAACCACGAAAAAAATCTTAAGAAATTCACACTGATTATTTACTCAAGATTTATGTAAAACTCTGTTAGAAAAATCAAAATCTTGCTATTAATTTTAATAGAAATTCAAATCATTTCCAATCGTCTTTTGCCAAAGATTATCAAATGATTTGTAGATGAGATTCTATATGAAAAATTTGAAAACCGTTCTTCATCATGCACTTGAAAATCGCCGAATCAACATGATTCTCAAAAATATTTATTAGAAAAAAAATACGACCCTGGCAGGACTCGAACCTGCAATCTTCTGATTCGAAGTCAGACGCCTTATCCATTGGGCCACAGGGCCTTAAATAAAATTTTATTTTAATAAACTTTACAAAACCACGAAAAAAATCTTAAGAAATTCACACTGATTATTTACTCAAGATTTATGTAAAACTCTGTTAGAAAAATCAAAATCTTGCTATTAATTTTAATAGAAATTCAAATCATTTCCAATCGTCTTTTGCCAAAGATTATCAAATGATTTGTAGATGAGATTCTATATGAAAAATTTGAAAACCGTTCTTCATCATGCACTTGAAAATCGCCGAATCAACATGATTCTCAAAAATATTTATTAGAAAAAAAATACGACCCTGGCAGGACTCGAACCTGCAATCTTCTGATTCGAAGTCAGACGCCTTATCCATTGGGCCACAGGGCCTTAAATAAAATTTTATTTTAATAAACTTTACAAAACCACGAAAAAAATCTTAAGAAATTCACACTGATTATTTACTCAAGATTTATGTAAAACTCTGTTAGAAAAATCAAAATCTTGCTATTAATTTTAATAGAAATTCAAATCATTTCCAATCGTCTTTTGCCAAAGATTATCAAATGATTTGTAGATGAGATTCTATATGAAAAATTTGAAAACCGTTCTTCATCATGCACTTGAAAATCGCCGAATCAACATGATTCTCAAAAATATTTATTAGAAAAAAATACGACCCTGGCAGGACTCGAACCTGCAATCTTCTGATTCGAAGTCAGACGCCTTATCCATTGGGCCACAGGGCCTTAAATAAAATTTTATTTTAATAAACTTTACAAAACCACGAAAAAAATCTTAAGAAATTCACACTGATTATTTACTCAAGATTTATGTAAAACTCTGTTAGAAAAATCAAAATCTTGCTATTAATTTTAATAGAAATTCAAATCATTTCCAATCGTCTTTTGCCAAAGATTATCAAATGATTTGTAGATGAGATTCTATATGAAAAATTTGAAAACCGTTCTTCATCATGCACTTGAAAATCGCCGAATCAACATGATTCTCAAAAATATTTATTAGAAAAAAAATACGACCCTGGCAGGACTCGAACCTGCAATCTTCTGATTCGAAGTCAGACGCCTTATCCATTGGGCCACAGGGCCTTAAATAAAATTTTATTTTAATAAACTTTACAAAACCACGAAAAAAATCTTAAGAAATTCACACTGATTATTTACTCAAGATTTATGTAAAACTCTGTTAGAAAAATCAAAATCTTGCTATTAATTTTAATAGAAATTCAAATCATTTCCAATCGTCTTTTGCCAAAGATTATCAAATGATTTGTAGATGAGATTCTATATGAAAAATTTGAAAACCGTTCTTCATCATGCACTTGAAAATCGCCGAATCAACATGATTCTCAAAAATATTTATTAGAAAAAAAATACGACCCTGGCAGGACTCGAACCTGCAATCTTCTGATTCGAAGTCAGACGCCTTATCCATTGGGCCACAGGGCCTTAAATAAAATTTTATTTTAATAAACTTTACAAAACCACGAAAAAAATCTTAAGAAATTCACACTGATTATTTACTCAAGATTTATGTAAAACTCTGTTAGAAAAATCAAAATCTTGCTATTAATTTTAATAGAAATTCAAATCATTTCCAATCGTCTTTTGCCAAAGATTATCAAATGATTTGTAGATGAGATTCTATATGAAAAATTTGAAAACCGTTCTTCATCATGCACTTGAAAATCGCCGAATCAACATGATTCTCAAAAATATTATTAGAAAAAAAAATACGACCCTGGCAGGACTCGAACCTGCAATCTTCTGATTCGAAGTCAGACGCCTTATCCATTGGGCCACAGGGCCTTAAATAAAATTTTTTTTAATAAACTTTACAAAACCACGAAAAAAATCTTAAGAAATTCACACTGATTATTTACTCAAGATTTATGTAAAACTCTGTTAGAAAAATCAAAATCTTGCTATTAATTTTAATAGAAATTCAAATCATTTCCAATCGTCTTTTGCCAAAGATTATCAAATGATTTGTAGATGAGATTCTATATGAAAAATTTGAAAACCGTTCTTCATCATGCACTTGAAAATCGCCGAATCAACATGATTCTCAAAAATATTTATTAGAAAAAAAATACGACCCTGGCAGGACTCGAACCTGCAATCTTCTGATTCGAAGTCAGACGCCTTATCCATTGGGCCACAGGGCCTTAAATAAAATTTTATTTTAATAAACTTTACAAAACCACGAAAAAAATCTTAAGAAATTCACACTGATTATTTACTCAAGATTTATGTAAAACTCTGTTAGAAAAATCAAAATCTTGCTATTAATTTTAATAGAAATTCAAATCATTTCCAATCGTCTTTTGCCAAAGATTATCAAATGATTTGTAGATGAGATTCTATATGAAAAATTTGAAAACCGTTCTTCATCATGCACTTGAAAATCGCCGAATCAACATGATTCTCAAAAATATTTATTAGAAAAAAAATACGACCCTGGCAGGACTCGAACCTGCAATCTTCTGATTCGAAGTCAGACGCCTTATCCATTGGGCCACAGGGCCTTAAATAAAATTTTATTTTAATAAACTTTACAAAACCACGAAAAAAATCTTAAGAAATTCACACTGATTATTTACTCAAGATTTATGTAAAACTCTGTTAGAAAAATCAAAATCTTGCTATTAATTTTAATAGAAATTCAAATCATTTCCAATCGTCTTTTGCCAAAGATTATCAAATGATTTGTAGATGAGATTCTATATGAAAAATTTGAAAACCGTTCTTCATCATGCACTTGAAAATCGCCGAATCAACATGATTCTCAAAAATATTTATTAGAAAAAAAATACGACCCTGGCAGGACTCGAACCTGCAATCTTCTGATTCGAAGTCAGACGCCTTATCCATTGGGCCACAGGGCCTTAAATAAAATTTTATTTTAATAAACTTTACAAAACCACGAAAAAAAATCTTAAGAAATTCACACTGATTATTTACTCAAGATTTATGTAAAACTCTGTTAGAA
>JACMZG010001297.1:19412-22880 GCA_018340805.1 Microvelia longipes | reverse complement strand
AGAAATAGTTGGGCAATCTTGTGAAACACTGTCGTATCAGGGATTGCGAATTGTAATTATTTCGCATGAACGAGGAATTCCTAGTAAGCGCAAGTCACTAGCTTGCGCTGATTACGTCCCTGCCCTTTGTACACACCGCCCGTCGCTACTACCGATTGAATGGTTTAGTGAGATCGTTGGATTCCGATTTAAGAAATGGCAACATTTCTATAGTTGGGAAAAGACAATCAAACTTGATCATTTAGAGGAAGTAAAAGTCGTAACAAGGTTTCCGTAGGTGAACCTGCGGAAGGATCATTATTAGTTCATTGAAATTAAAAGAACGATTAGAATTTACAGCTGACATGCTATAAATTAAATTAAAAACGATTTTGGCTCTGATAATTCATTTTATAATGAATTATTAAATATAAAAAAGTGCTGATTTTAATTTACTAATTACATATTATGCTACTTGGATTGTTTTATTGCGAAGTATTCGGCTCGCTAAACAATAAATCGACTCGTTTTATAGTAGTAAATATGGTTTCAAGTGCTAGTAGTAAATTAATCAGCATTAAACCAACACATTCACGGGGTGCCTATGGTATTTTTCGAAATACCGAGTACTCATATAAACATTTTATTGGGTGTTGTTTATATGACAGACTTATGTCCGTAGTCTCTCGAAAAAGGAAATTACAAAACACAAGTTGTTGGCACTGATAAAAACAATATCAAAGCATTATCAGGATATTGTGCAAGGTTTAATTAGTTTAGTAATATAATATCTTTAAAAATTTAGTGTTATTTATTTGGTCAATATACGAATTCAAGTTGCAGTGATTAATAATAACTGGTCTAATGCTTTGTAGATAAATATCCGAATTCAGTTATTTTATTAATCATTTATTTTGGCAAAACTGCAATTGGCTAAAGAATTTGTATGTTGATTAACACGATATTATATGAAAAGCTGCCCCGTGTGTTTCTATTTCTATTTAACTTTACAGTATCGTTTGGTGATCAAATGATAATGGCAATCCTCGACTTTGTAAAAGAAGTTGGGTTGATTGAAAATTAGAATATGGATCGCTGTAAAAAGCATCTGTATATTATTAACCACTTTAAGCGATGGATCACTCGGCTCGCACGTCGATGAAGAACGTAGCAAAACATGTGAATTAATGTGAACTGCACAACGCTCTGATCATTGACATTTTGAACGCAAATGGCGGCTATGGGTCAACCTATAGCCACATCTGTCTGAGGGTCGGCATAGCATTTATCATTACGTTCAATAGTAATGTTTTGAGGGGTTCACTTTTGGTTTTTATTTCAATCGAAAGTGCCTCTTTAAGGTGATAGTGTATTTGTTAAACAAGTACACCTCTATGGAAACATAGAGTTTCGATTTTTGAAATGCTATTAATATACAGTTTATACATATGAAATTAACATAAAGTTAATGCTGTTGTTGAAGTTAATAGATTTATTTGTTATTGTTACTATTGTTTTCATAATTTATTGACCATTGTATAGAAAGAAGAAAAGGCAAATAAACAATGTTTGAATGGGTTGTTGATTTATTTGTTTGATCTTTTAAATATATTTTGGATTGATAATAATAGAAATAATGATGCTATTAATGACAATGACAATTTAATTTTGCATTATCAATATGTGCGTTTCAGTATTAATTGACGTATTGAATAGTGTTTTAAATATAATTGAAAAGTTTGACGGAAATTCTGGATTATTGAAATTATTGATATCATTTGATGCATACATAATTTTAATTTTCTCCAGTGCCGCAGCTTAATGAGTTGCGTTCTGGTGCATATGTGTGCTGTCACCTGTGAGATTTTAGTAAATAATCAATTAAATTGTCAAGGAATTTCGAATTTATTATTTATTTGTTCAATTAACTTTTAAATCCGACCTCAGATCAGATGAGATTACCCGCTGAACTTAAGCATATCATTAAGCGGAGGAAAAGAAACTAACAAGGATTTCCCCAGTAGTGGCGAACGACCGGGAATTAGCCCAGCACTGATCCTGTATCTTTGATATTAGGAGTTGTGGTGTAAAGGTTGCGTTTTTAATTGTTGAGTATACTCCAAATTCACTTGATTGTGATGTTGTCCATAGACGGTGTTAGACCGGTTGGAGTGTACGAGGCTTTTATTGATGTTTCCTATGAGTCGGATTGTTTGAGAATGCAGTCCAAATTGGGTGGTAAACTCCATCTAAGGCTAAATACTTGTGCGAGTCCGATAGTAAACAAGTACCGTGAGGGAAAGTTGAAAAGAACTTTGAAGAGAGAGTTAAATAGTACGTGAAATCGCTTAGAGGTAAACGAGTAGAGCCGAAACTGATATATGGGATTCAGTTGATTGTCTGTCAATCTTATTTTAGCAAAATCTCACTAGGAATTGCTAATTTAAGCTCATAATGGACGATCAATGCACTTTCCATGTATCAAAACTGCGACCAATAGTGCCGTTTTTCTGTCGTAATGGTGAAGGTGACCAATTCTTCGGAATCGGTTTTATAGCTCATTGCACGGTTAAATTTGGTGTATTGGTGATTTCGATTTGCTGATATTGGCTGTTGGTAATGCTGATTGTTTGATTGTGAGCTCATAAGAGATTGCTTTTGAATGTTTAGTATAACTGATGGTCGATGGGCAAATCTAGTAAGTCTGCAGTGTATATGTAGGTTACCTACTTGTCCCGTCTTGAAACACGGACCAAGGAGTTTTATATGATCGCGAGTCAAAGGGCCTTACGAAACCCCATGGCGAAATTAATGTAAAGGTTTGCTTCGGTAAACTGTGATGTGACCTCTGTTAAAAGACAGAGTGCAACATCGACCCGTCTAAAGATGTTCGCATCTGGGCGGAGTTTGAGCGATCATGTAGAGACCCGAAAGATGGTGAACTATGCTTGTGCAGGTTGAAGTCAGAGAGGAAACTGATGGAGGACCGCCGCGGTTCTGACGTGCAAATCGATCGTCGGACACAAGTATAGGGGCGAAAGACTAATCGAACCATCTAGTAGCTGGTTCCCTCCGAAGTTTCCCTCAGGATAGCTGACATTTGTTGTTGTAGTTTTACCTGGTAAAGCGAATGATTAGAAGTATTGGGGACGAAATGTTCTCAACTTATTCTCAAACTTTAAATGGGTTCGATGTGCGTCTTTCTTTATTGAAGATGTGCATTGAATACAAATGTCTAGTGGGCCATTTTTGGTAAGCAGAACTGGCGATGTGGGATGAACCAAACATCTGGTTAAGGTGCCTAACATCACGCTCATGAGAAACCACAAAAGGTGTTGGTTGATAAAGACAGCAGGACGGTGGACATGGAAGTCGTCATCCGCTAAGGAGTGTGTAACAACTCACCTGCCGAATCAACCAGCCCTGAAAATGGATGGCGCTGTAGCGTGGACCTATACCGGATCGATATCGCAAGTTGTATTAAAACGA
>JACMZG010001297.1:11912-16912 GCA_018340805.1 Microvelia longipes | reverse complement strand
TTTCTACGAAATTTGATTTTTTGCAAAAGAATTCAAAATTTGAAAATCTCTCCATAAGGACGTAATGTAAAAATCTCGATTTTTAAGGTAATATTTGAAAATTAAAATTTTGCTGACCAAATCTATGGAAATTTCAAAATTTGGTAAAATCCAAAAAATGTGGTTTAAAGAAATTTCCAAAAATTTGGTAAAATCCATTAAATATAATTTTTGTTTGAATAAATATATTAAATATTAATTAAATTAATTTGCCAGCTGAAAAGCTGGCTTTTTGCTCAAAAAATTTTCATAGCTCAATTATTCGTTTTGACATTCATGATGCTTGGCATAAATCACATATCGTAAAGATACCATATCAATATAAGTATAAATATAAAAAAATTATAGGCTTTTTTTCTCAAAAATTTTCCAGAGATTATTTAATAATATAAAAGAAATATCTATGCCAGCTTAAATGCTGGCTTTTTTGCTCGAAAAAATTTCAGAAGTTATTCATTTGTTTTAATATAAACTAACACAAAGAAAAAAACAAAAAAAGATATTGTTTGTTTATAACAAATGCTCGTCATAGTGATTTCATATAAATTTGGTTTTCTTTATTTATTTTTTAAAATATATTTTAGAAAAACTGCTGAAACTGCTCCTCATTGTAAAATCTTCGATTAATAAAAAAAGAAACTACAGTGAAAGGACCGCGAATATAAATTTTAGAATAAAAATTCTGTAAAGATCATCCGCATGAAAGTGAAATCAAGAAAGAGAACATTGCATAAAATAAAAAGAATATTTATAAATTTTAAAAGATCATACACATTCTCTAGCCGTAACCAGGAAGGTAAATAAAACATTGTATTTAATTGTGCTTTTAACCAGCGCATTTTTTAATTTAATTTTCAATTTTCAGAAATAATAACTATCATGTAAATGTAAAGAGAGTAATAGTTACTCCCGCTTGACTGATTATAATAATAATAAATAATAATAATAATAATAATAATAATAATAATAATAATAATAATAATAATAATAATAATAATAATAATAATAATATAATAATAATAATAATAATAATAATAATAATAATAATAATAATAATAATAATAATAAATAAATAATAATATAATAATAAATAATAATAATAATAATAATAATTATAATAATAATAATAATAATAATAATAATAATAATAATAATAATAAATAATAATAATATAATATAATAATAATAATAATAATATAATAAATAATAATAATAATAATAATAATAATAATAATAATAATATAATAATAATAATAATAATAATAATAATAATAATAATAATAATAATAATAATATAATAATAAATAATAATAATATAATAAATCGATTTTACATTTAACAATCGATTTTATTCAATAAAATGTAATAAATGTTTATTAATTTTATATTACTTATTATAATAAGTAGTTTGTTAATAAGTAATATTTCATTTGAAACTTAAAAAAATAAATAATTTTTTACACAAAATTTCAAAGAAAAATGCAAATATTTCATGTCATAAAATCAAATATTACAGTTTTTATACATTTTCGACTTAGAAAATAATCGAGAATTTTTATTTTAAAAAAATCTTTTCTTAATTATTTCTCTGTTATTTCCCAATTTATTAAATACTACCCATGTTAGATAACTAATGCTATATATTGGTAGTCTATGTAAAGTTGACATAGTATTATATATACTGTTGATTTTTGATTATCAATGAAATTAAACTCATATATTCGTTATGAATTATGGGTAAATGAAAAAATGTTGTAGTGGCGAATGTTGTTTCGGTAACGGTTTCCAAATGCGTGGAGTTATCGTCTACTACGTACCACATGAACAAGGGTAAATATAGCTTTCGCTTTGAAGCGTTAGTAATTTAAATTTCTATTGTCCAGGCCTTTTTCTAGTCAGATACAGTTGTGAAGCTTGCTTTGCGATTGTTTATTGCTTGTTAGTTGAATTTGTTGAATCAAAACGCTAACAATAAAAGCAATTCAATGAATATCATATATTTAAATATATAACGAATGGCCTATTTTAGTTATCGGTTAAACGATAGCTAAGCGATTGAAAAAATCGTACGTATCATTATTGATGAAAACGTAAATGCTAAGTAGAGTAAACTGAAATGATCAAGCTTTTATGCATCGATGATGCATTGAGTAAACGATATTTATATTTTGGATTTAATATAATGTGACTGAGAAAAATGGTAAAACATTTTTCTTTTCAAATCAGTTAATAAAAATGACTTGATTATACATTGTATTTAAATCATTTATTGCAAAAAATAAAAATCGTTGAAAGGGTGATAATTAAATTTATTTCACAAAATAGTGGTTTTTAAATGAAATTGCTGTTTTTGGATTATCATGTGGTTAATGCTTGATCGATTGATAAAGTTAATGATACTTGTGTTTATTGATTTTCAATATCTTTAGTGACTACTTAATTGAAACCATGTTAAGTAGAGTACGTAAAATAAATATCTGGTTGATCCTGCCAGTAGTCATATGCTTATCTCAAAGATTAAGCCATGCATGTCTTAGTACAAAGTCTCGTACACTTAAACCGCGGATGGCTCATTATAACAGCTATGATTTGAGAGATTCTATCATTTTGCCATGGGATAACTGTGGTAATTCTAGAGCTAATATCTAACAGAATGCCGTGACTCACGAAGCGGCGGATTTATTAGATCAAAATCAACCTGGTGAAAACCGGTTTTTTGATGACTCTGGATAATTTTACTGATCGTACGACCTTTGTGTTGACGACATATCTCTTGAAGTGGCTGACCTATCAACTTTCGATGGTAAGATCAAAGCTTACCATGGTTGTAACGGGTAACGGGGAATCAGTGTTCGATTCCGGAGAGGGAGCCTGAGAAACGGCTACCACATCCACGGAAGGCAGCAGGCGCGTAAATTACCCAATACCGGTTCGGTGAGGTAGTGACAAAAATAACAATATGGGCCCTAGTGGTTTCATAATTGCAATGAGAACATTTTAAATACTTTATCAAGTATCAATTGGAGGGCAAGTCTGGTGCCAGCAGCCGCGGTAATTCCAGCTCCAATAGCGTATATTAAAGTTGTTGCAGTTAAAAAGCTCGTAGTTGAAATTGAGGAAAAGATGGTTTGAAATCTTTGATTGAAAGCTATCTTGTCCTTCGACGTCGTGTATATCTTTGATGCTCTTTAATGGGTTGAGGATGACCGACAAGTTTACTTTGAAAAAATTAGAGTGCTTAAAGCAGGCTGATGCTTGCATATTGTTGCATGGAATAATAAAATAAGACTTCGGTTTTATTTTGTTGGTTTTCGAAACTGAAGTAATGATTAAAAGAGACTGCCGGGGGCATATGTATGCTGGTGCTAGAGGTGAAATTCTAGATCATCAGCAGACAGTCTACTGCGAAAGCATTTGCCAAGAATGTTTTCATTAATCAAGAACGAAAGTCAGAGGATCGAAGACGATCAGATACCGTCCTAGTTCTGACCATAAACTATGCCAACTGACAGTTCGCGAAGGTAATTTAAATCTCCTTGCGAGAAGTCACCGGGAAACCTAAGTATGGGTTCCGGGGGAAGTATGGTTGCAAAGCTGAAACTTAAAGGAATTGACGGAAGGGCACCACCAGGAGTGGAGCCTGCGGCTTAATTTGACTCAACACGGGAAATCTCACCCGGTCCGGACACTGTGAGGATTGACAGATTGATAGCTCTTTCTTGATTCGGTGGGTGGTGCATGGCCGTTCTTAGTTGGTGGAGCGATTTGTCTGGTTAATTCCGTTAACGAACGAGACTCTAACCTGCTAAATAGTACATTTGTTTTAAAATAGCAAATGCTGACTTCTTAGAGGAATAAATAGCGTTTAGCTAAATGAAAAAGAGCAATAACAGGTCTGTGATGCCCTTAGATGTCCGGGGCCGCACGCGCGCTACAATGGCAGTAACAGCGAGTTTAATTCCTAGCTAGAAATGGCTGGGTAACCTGCTTAATCACTGTCGTGTCAGGAATAGTGGATTGAAATTATTCCACTTGAACGAGGAATTCCTAGTAAGTGCAAGTCACTAGCTTGCGCTGATTACGTCCCTGCCCTTTGTACACACCGCCCGTCGCTACTACCGATTGAATGGTTTAGTGAGATCGTTGGATTCCGATTTAAGAAATGGCAACATTTCTATAGTTGGGAAAAGACAATCAAACTTGATCATTTAGAGGAAGTAAAAGTCGTAACAAGGTTTCCGTAGTGAACCTGCGGAAGGATCATTATTAGTTCATTGAAATTAAAAGAACGATTAGAATTTACAGCTGACATGCTATAAATTAAATTAAAAAAACGATTTTGGCTCTGATAATTCATTTTATAATAAATTATTAAATATAAAAAAGTGCTGATTTAATTTACTAATTACATATTATGCTACTTGGATTGTTTTATTGCGAAGTATTCGGCTCGCTAAACAATAAATCGACTCGTTTTATAGTAGTAAATATGGTTTCAAGTGCTAGT
This sequence comes from Microvelia longipes, assembly GCA_018340805.1. Classification (NCBI taxonomy): domain Eukaryota; kingdom Metazoa; phylum Arthropoda; class Insecta; order Hemiptera; family Veliidae; genus Microvelia; species Microvelia longipes. Next base: position 12,366 of record JACMZG010001297.1, on the reverse strand, counting down.
AGTAAATTAATCAGCATTAAACCAACACATTCACGGGGTGCCTATGGTATTTTTCGAAATACCGAGTACTCATATAAACATTTTTATTGGGTGTTGTTTATATGACAGACTTATGTCCGTAGTCTCTCGTAAAAAGGAAATTACAAAACACAAGTTGTTGGCACTGATAAAAACAATATCAAAGCATTATCAGGATATTGTGCAAGGTTTAATTAGTTTAGTAATATAATATCTTTAAAAATTTAGTGTTATTTATTTGGTCAATATACGAATTCAAGTTGCAGTGATTAATAATAACTGGTCTAATGCTTTGTAGATAAATATCCGAATTCAGTTATTTATTAATCATTTATTTTGGCAAAACTGCAATTGGCTAAAGAATTTGTATGTTGATTAACACGATATTATATGAAAAGCTGCCCCGTGTGTTTCTATTTCTATTTAACTTTACAGT
>JACMZG010001296.1:0-10982 GCA_018340805.1 Microvelia longipes | reverse complement strand
ATGTGTTTTGGAAGAAAAGTTTCGTTTCATTATCATTTTAGATTTTTAAATGAAATGGAATGTTGATGGAATCTTTAAATCTGTGATAAAGTTGTGAGTTTTGTACGAATTGGAATATCTATACCGTAAAACAGACATTTTCAAAAATCATTCAATGAAAATCTATAGTTATTAAGATTTACTTTAATTATGAAAAATGAAAATTCAACATGGATTTATGAAAGTATTGTTTATGTAAATGCAAAATGAAATACTACTGAGCCGCGATAGCTCAGTTGGGAGAGCGTTAGACTGAAGATCTAAAGGTCACTGGTTCGATCCCGGTTCGCGGCAATTATTTTTGAAATTTTATCAATTTTACTAAAATTGTTATTGAAATTTCATATAATCAATTTATAAAATCGAAATGACATTTTTTCGAAAAAAATAGAAAAAGAAGCAAATTTCAAAAGTTAAAGAAACAATGTGTTTTGGAAGAAAAGTTTCGTTTCATTATCATTTTAGATTTTAAATGAAATGGAATGTTGATGGAATCTGTTTAAATCTGTGATAGAAAGTTGTGAGTTTTGTACGAATTGGAATATCTATACCGTAAAACAGACATTTTCAAAAATCATTCAATGAAAATCTATAGTTATTAAGATTTACTTTAATTATGAAAAATGAAAATTCAACATGGATTTATGAAAGTATTGTTTATGTAAATGCAAAATGAAATACTACTGAGCCGCGATAGCTCAGTTGGGAGAGCGTTAGACTGAAGATCTAAAGGTCACTGGTTCGATCCCGGTTCGCGGCAATTAATTTTTGAAATTTTATCAATTTTACTAAAATTGTTATTGAAATTTCATATAATCAATTTATAAAATCGAAATGACATTTTTTCGAAAAAAATAGAAAAAGAAGCAAATTTCAAAAGTTAAAGAAACAATGTGTTTTGGAAGAAAAGTTTCGTTTCATTATCATTTTAGATTTTAAATGAAATGGAATGTTGATGGAATCTGTTTAAATCTGTGATAGAAAGTTGTGAGTTTTGTACGAATTGGAATATCTATACCGTAAAACAGACATTTTCAAAAATCATTCAATGAAAATCTATAGTTATTAAGATTTACTTTAATTATGAAAAATGAAAATTCAACATGGATTTATGAAAGTATTGTTTATGTAAATGCAAAATGAAATACTACTGAGCCGCGATAGCTCAGTTGGGAGAGCGTTAGACTGAAGATCTAAAGGTCACTGGTTCGATCCCGGTTCGCGGCAATTAATTTTTGAAATTTTATCAATTTTACTAAAATTGTTATTGAAATTTCATATAATCAATTTATAAAATCGAAATGACATTTTTTCGAAAAAAATAGAAAAAGAAGCAAATTTCAAAAGTTAAAGAAACAATGTGTTTTGGAAGAAAAGTTTCGTTTCATTATCATTTTAGATTTTAAATGAAATGGAATGTTGATGGAATCTGTTTAAATCTGTGATAGAAAGTTGTGAGTTTTGTACGAATTGGAATATCTATACCGTAAAACAGACATTTTCAAAAATCATTCAATGAAAATCTATAGTTATTAAGATTTACTTTAATTATGAAAAATGAAAATTCAACATGGATTTATGAAAGTATTGTTTATGTAAATGCAAAATGAAATACTACTGAGCCGCGATAGCTCAGTTGGGAGAGCGTTAGACTGAAGATCTAAAGGTCACTGGTTCGATCCCGGTTCGCGGCAATTAATTTTTGAAATTTTATCAATTTTACTAAAATTGTTATTGAAATTTCATATAATCAATTTATAAAATCGAAATGACATTTTTTCGAAAAAAATAGAAAAAGAAGCAAATTTCAAAAGTTAAAGAAACAATGTGTTTTGGAAGAAAAGTTTCGTTTCATTATCATTTTAGATTTTAAATGAAATGGAATGTTGATGGAATCTGTTTAAATCTGTGATAGAAAGTTGTGAGTTTTGTACGAATTGGAATATCTATACCGTAAAACAGACATTTTCAAAAATCATTCAATGAAAATCTATAGTTATTAAGATTTACTTTAATTATGAAAAATGAAAATTCAACATGGATTTATGAAAGTATTGTTTATGTAAATGCAAAATGAAATACTACTGAGCCGCGATAGCTCAGTTGGGAGAGCGTTAGACTGAAGATCTAAAGGTCACTGGTTCGATCCCGGTTCGCGGCAATTAATTTTTGAAATTTTATCAATTTTACTAAAATTGTTATTGAAATTTCATATAATCAATTTATAAAATCGAAATGACATTTTTTCGAAAAAAATAGAAAAAGAAGCAAATTTCAAAAGTTAAAGAAACAATGTGTTTTGGAAGAAAAGTTTCGTTTCATTATCATTTTAGATTTTAAATGAAATGGAATGTTGATGGAATCTGTTTAAATCTGTGATAGAAAGTTGTGAGTTTTGTACGAATTGGAATATCTATACCGTAAAACAGACATTTTCAAAATCATTCAATGAAAATCTATAGTTATTAAGATTTACTTTAATTATGAAAAATGAAAATTCAACATGGATTTATGAAAGTATTGTTTATGTAAATGCAAAATGAAATACTACTGAGCCGCGATAGCTCAGTTGGGAGAGCGTTAGACTGAAGATCTAAAGGTCACTGGTTCGATCCCGGTTCGCGGCAATTAATTTTTGAAATTTTATCAATTTTACTAAAATTGTTATTGAAATTTCATATAATCAATTTATAAAATCGAAATGACATTTTTTCGAAAAAAATAGAAAAAGAAGCAAATTTCAAAAGTTAAAGAAACAATGTTTTGGAAGAAAAGTTTCGTTTCATTATCATTTTAGATTTTAAATGAAATGGAATGTTGATGGAATCTGTTTAAATCTGTGATAGAAAGTTGTGAGTTTTGTACGAATTGGAATATCTATACCGTAAAACAGACATTTTCAAAAATCATTCAATGAAAATCTATAGTTATTAAGATTTACTTTAATTATGAAAAATGAAAATTCAACATGGATTTATGAAAGTATTGTTTATGTAAATGCAAAATGAAATACTACTGAGCCGCGATAGCTCAGTTGGGAGAGCGTTAGACTGAAGATCTAAAGGTCACTGGTTCGATCCCGGTTCGCGGCAATTAATTTTTGAAATTTATCAATTTTACTAAAATTGTTATTGAAATTTCATATAATCAATTTATAAAATCGAAATGACATTTTTTCGAAAAAAATAGAAAAAGAAGCAAATTTCAAAAGTTAAAGAAACAATGTGTTTTGGAAGAAAAGTTTCGTTTCATTATCATTTTAGATTTTAAATGAAATGGAATGTTGATGGAATCTGTTTAAATCTGTGATAGAAAGTTGTGAGTTTTGTACGAATTGGAATATCTATACCGTAAAACAGACATTTTCAAAAATCATTCAATGAAAATCTATAGTTATTAAGATTTACTTTAATTATGAAAAATGAAAATTCAACATGGATTTATGAAAGTATTGTTTATGTAAATGCAAAATGAAATACTACTGAGCCGCGATAGCTCAGTTGGGAGAGCGTTAGACTGAAGATCTAAAGGTCACTGGTTCGATCCCGGTTCGCGGCAATTAATTTTTGAAATTTTATCAATTTTACTAAAATTGTTATTGAAATTTCATATAATCAATTTATAAAATCGAAATGACATTTTTTCGAAAAAAATAGAAAAAGAAGCAAATTTCAAAAGTTAAAGAAACAATGTGTTTTGGAAGAAAAGTTTCGTTTCATTATCATTTTAGATTTTAAATGAAATGGAATGTTGATGGAATCTGTTTAAATCTGTGATAGAAAGTTGTGAGTTTTGTACGAATTGGAATATCTATACCGTAAAACAGACATTTTCAAAAATCATTCAATGAAAATCTATAGTTATTAAGATTTACTTTAATTATGAAAAATGAAAATTCAACATGGATTTATGAAAGTATTGTTTATGTAAATGCAAAATGAAATACTACTGAGCCGCGATAGCTCAGTTGGGAGAGCGTTAGACTGAAGATCTAAAGGTCACTGGTTCGATCCCGGTTCGCGGCAATTAATTTTTGAAATTTTATCAATTTTACTAAAATATAATCAATTTATAAAATCGAAATGACATTTTTTCGAAAAAAATAGAAAAAGAAGCAAATTTCAAAAGTTAAAGAAACAATGTGTTTTGGAAGAAAAGTTTCGTTTCATTATCATTTTAGATTTTAAATGAAATGGAATGTTGATGGAATCTGTTTAAATCTGTGATAGAAAGTTGTGAGTTTTGTACGAATTGGAATATATACCGTAAAACAGACATTTTCAAAAATCATTCAATGAAAATCTATAGTTATTAAGATTTACTTTAATTATGAAAAATGAAAATTCAACATGGATTTATGAAAGTATTGTTTATGTAAATGCAAAATGAAATACTACTGAGCCGCGATAGCTCAGTTGGGAGAGCGTTAGACTGAAGATCTAAAGGTCACTGGTTCGATCCCGGTTTCGCGGCAATTAATTTTTGAAATTTTATCAATTTTACTGAAAATATAATCAATTTATAAAATCGAAATGACATTTTTTCGAAAAAAATAGAAAAAGAAGCAAATTTCAAAAGTTAAAGAAACAATGTGTTTTGGAAGAAAAGTTTCGTTTCATTATCATTTTAGATTTTAAATGAAATGGAATGTTGATGGAATCTGTTTAAATCTGTGATAGAAAGTTTGAGTTTTGTACGAATTGGAATATCTATACCGTAAAACAGACATTTTCAAAAATCATTCAATGAAAATCTATAGTTATTAAGATTTACTTTAATTATGAAAAATGAAAATTCAACATGGATTTATGAAAGTATTGTTTATGTAAATGCAAAATGAAATACTACTGAGCCGCGATAGCTCAGTTGGGAGAGCGTTAGACTGAAGATCTAAAGGTCACTGGTTCGATCCCGGTTCGCGGCAATTAATTTTTGAAATTTTATCAATTTTACTAAAAAATTCAATTTATAAAATCGAAATGACATTTTTTCGAAAAAAATAGAAAAAGAAGCAAATTTCAAAAGTTAAAGAAACAATGTGTTTTGGAAGAAAAGTTTCGTTTCATTATCATTTTAGATTTTAAATGAAATGGAATGTTGATGGAATCTTTAAATCTGTGATAGAAAGTTGTGAGTTTTGTACGAATTGGAATATCTATACCGTAAAACAGACATTTTCAAAAATCATTCAATGAAAATCTATAGTTATTAAGATTTACTTTAATTATGAAAAATGAAAATTCAACATGGATTTATGAAAGTATTGTTTATGTAAATGCAAAATGAAATACTACTGAGCCGCGATAGCTCAGTTGGGAGAGCGTTAGACTGAAGATCTAAAGGTCACTGGTTCGATCCCGGTTCGCGGCAATTAATTTTTGAAATTTTATCAATTTTACTGAAAATATAATCAATTTATAAAATCGAAATGACATTTTTTCGAAAAAAATAGAAAAAGAAGCAAATTTCAAAAGTTAAAGAAACAATGTGTTTTGGAAGAAAAGTTTCGTTTCATTATCATTTTAGATTTTAAATGAAATGGAATGTTGATGGAATCTGTTTAAATCTGTGATAGAAAGTTGTGAGTTTTGTACGAATTGGAATATCTATACCGTAAAACAGACATTTTCAAAAATCATTCAATGAAAATCTATAGTTATTAAGATTTACTTTAATTATGAAAAATGAAAATTCAACATGGATTTATGAAAGTATTGTTTATGTAAATGCAAAATGAAATACTACTGAGCCGCGATAGCTCAGTTGGGAGAGCGTTAGACTGAAGATCTAAAGGTCACTGGTTCGATCCCGGTTCGCGGCAATTAATTTTTGAAATTTTATCAATTTTATTAATCAATTTATAAAATCGAAATGACATTTTTTCGAAAAAAATAGAAAAAGAAGCAAATTTCAAAAGTTAAAGAAACAATGTGTTTTGGAAGAAAAGTTTCGTTTCATTATCATTTTAGATTTTAATGAAATGGAATGTTGATGGAATCTGTTTAAATCTGTGATAGAAAGTTGTGAGTTTTGTACGAATTGGAATATCTATACCGTAAAACAGACATTTTCAAAAATCATTCAATGAAAATCTATAGTTATTAAGATTTACTTTAATTATGAAAAATGAAAATTCAACATGGATTTATGAAAGTATTGTTTATGTAAATGCAAAATGAAATACTACTGAGCCGCGATAGCTCAGTTGGGAGAGCGTTAGACTGAAGATCTAAAGGTCACTGGTTCGATCCCGGTTCGCGGCAATTAATTTTTGAAATTTTATCAATTTTACTAAAATTGTTATTGAAATTTCATATAATCAATTTATAAAATCGAAATGACATTTTTTCGAAAAAAAATAGAAAAAGAAGCAAATTTCAAAAGTTAAAGAAACAATGTGTTTTGGAAGAAAAGTTTCGTTTCATTATCATTTTAGATTTTAAATGAAATGGAATGTTGATGGAATCTGTTTAAATCTGTGATAGAAAGTTGTGAGTTTTGTACGAATTGGAATATCTATACCGTAAAACAGACATTTTCAAAAATCATTCAATGAAAATCTATAGTTATTAAGATTTACTTTAATTATGAAAAATGAAAATTCAACATGGATTTATGAAAGTATTGTTTATGTAAATGCAAAATGAAATACTACTGAGCCGCGATAGCTCAGTTGGGAGAGCGTTAGACTGAAGATCTAAAGGTCACTGGTTCGATCCCGGTTCGCGGCAATTAATTTTTTGAAATTTATCAATTTTACTAAAAATTGAAATTTATAAATCGAAATGACATTTTTTCGAAAAAAATAGAAAAAGAAGCAAATTTCAAAAGTTAAAGAAACAATGTGTTTTGGAAGAAAAGTTTCGTTTCATTATCATTTTAGATTTTAAATGAAATGGAATGTTGATGGAATCTGTTTAAATCTGTGATAGAAAGTTGTGAGTTTTGTACGAATTGGAATATCTATACCGTAAAACAGACATTTTCAAAAATCATTCAATGAAAATCTATAGTTATTAAGATTTACTTTAATTATGAAAAATGAAAATTCAACATGGATTTATGAAAGTATTGTTTATGTAAATGCAAAATGAAATACTACTGAGCCGCGATAGCTCAGTTGGGAGAGCGTTAGACTGAAGATCTAAAGGTCACTGGTTCGATCCCGGTTCGCGGCAATTAATTTTTGAAATTTTATCAATTTTACTAAAATTGTTATTGAAATTTCATATAATCAATTTATAAAATCGAAATGACATTTTTTCGAAAAAAAATAGAAAAAGAAGCAAATTTCAAAAGTTAAAGAAACAATGTGTTTTGGAAGAAAAGTTTCGTTTCATTATCATTTTAGATTTTAAATGAAATGGAATGTTGATGGAATCTGTTTAAATCTGTGATAGAAAGTTGTGAGTTTTGTACGAATTGGAATATCTATACCGTAAAACAGACATTTTCAAAAATCATTCAATGAAAATCTATAGTTATTAAGATTTACTTTAATTATGAAAAATGAAAATTCAACATGGATTTATGAAAGTATTGTTTATGTAAATGCAAAATGAAATACTACTGAGCCGCGATAGCTCAGTTGGGAGAGCGTTAGACTGAAGATCTAAAGGTCACTGGTTCGATCCCGGTTCGCGGCAATTAATTTTTGAAATTTTATCAATTTTACAAATATAATCAATTTATAAAATCGAAATGACATTTTTTCGAAAAAAATAGAAAAAGAAGCAAATTTCAAAAGTTAAAGAAACAATGTGTTTTGGAAGAAAAGTTTCGTTTCATTATCATTTTAGATTTTAAATGAAATGGAATGTTGATGGAATCTGTTTAAATCTGTGATAGAAAGTTGTGAGTTTTGTACGAATTGGAATATCTATACCGTAAAACAGACATTTTCAAAAATCATTCAATGAAAATCTATAGTTATTAAGATTTACTTTAATTATGAAAAATGAAAATTCAACATGGATTTATGAAAGTATTGTTTATGTAAATGCAAAATGAAATACTACTGAGCCGCGATAGCTCAGTTGGGAGAGCGTTAGACTGAAGATCTAAAGGTCACTGGTTCGATCCCGGTTCGCGGCAATTAATTTTTGAAATTTTATCAATTTTACTAAAATTGTTATTGAAATTTCATATAATCAATTTATAAAATCGAAATGACATTTTTTCGAAAAAAATAGAAAAAGAAGCAAATTTCAAAAGTTAAAGAAACAATGTGTTTTGGAAGAAAAGTTTCGTTTCATTATCATTTTAGATTTTAAATGAAATGGAATGTTGATGGAATCTGTTTAAATCTGTGATAGAAAGTTGTGAGTTTTGTACGAATTGGAATATCTATACCGTAAAACAGACATTTTCAAAAATCATTCAATGAAAATCTATAGTTATTAAGATTTACTTTAATTATGAAAAATGAAAATTCAACATGGATTTATGAAAGTATTGTTTATGTAAATGCAAAATGAAATACTACTGAGCCGCGATAGCTCAGTTGGGAGCGTTAGACTGAAGATCTAAAGGTCACTGGTTCGATCCCGGTTCGCGGCAATTAATTTTTGAAATTTTATCAATTTTTATTAAAATATAATCAATTTATAAAATCGAAATGACATTTTTTCGAAAAAAATAGAAAAAGAAGCAAATTTCAAAAGTTAAAGAAACAATGTGTTTTGGAAGAAAAGTTTCGTTTCATTATCATTTTAGATTTTAAATGAAATGGAATGTTGATGGAATCTGTTTAAATCTGTGATAGAAAGTTGTGAGTTTTGTACGAATTGGAATATCTATACCGTAAAACAGACATTTTCAAAAATCATTCAATGAAAATCTATAGTTATTAAGATTTACTTTAATTATGAAAAATGAAAATTCAACATGGATTTATGAAAGTATTGTTTATGTAAATGCAAAATGAAATACTACTGAGCCGCGATAGCTCAGTTGGAGAGCGTTAGACTGAAGATCTAAAGGTCACTGGTTCGATCCCGGTTCGCGGCAATTAATTTTTGAAATTTTATCAATTTTACTATATAATCAATTTATAAAATCGAAATGACATTTTTTCGAAAAAAATAGAAAAAGAAGCAAATTTCAAAAGTTAAAAACAATGTGTTTTGGAAGAAAAGTTTCGTTTCATTATCATTTTAGATTTTAAATGAAATGGAATGTTGATGGAATCTGTTTAAATCTGTGATAGAAAGTTGTGAGTTTTGTACGAATTGGAATATCTATACCGTAAAACAGACATTTTCAAAAATCATTCAATGAAAATCTATAGTTATTAAGATTTACTTTAATTATGAAAAATGAAAATTCAACATGGATTTATGAAAGTATTGTTTATGTAAATGCAAAATGAAATACTACTGAGCCGCGATAGCTCAGTTGGAGAGCGTTAGACTGAAGATCTAAAGGTCACTGGTTCGATCCCGGTTCGCGGCAATTAATTTTTGAAATTTTATCAATTTTACTAAAATATAATCAATTTATAAAATCGAAATGACATTTTTTCGAAAAAAATAGAAAAAGAAGCAAATTTCAAAAGTTAAAGAAACAATGTGTTTTGGAAGAAAAGTTTCGTTTCATTATCATTTTAGATTTTAAATGAAATGGAATGTTGATGGAATCTGTTTAAATCTGTGATAGAAAGTTGTGAGTTTTGTACGAATTGGAATATCTATACCGTAAAACAGACATTTTCAAAAATCATTCAATGAAAATCTATAGTTATTAAGATTTACTTTAATTATGAAAAATGAAAATTCAACATGGATTTATGAAAGTATTGTTTATGTAAATGCAAAATGAAATACTACTGAGCCGCGATAGCTCAGTTGGGAGAGCGTTAGACTGAAGATCTAAAGGTCACTGGTTCGATCCCGGTTCGCGGCAATTAATTTTTGAAATTTTATCAATTTTACTAAAATTGTTATTGAAATTTCATATAATCAATTTATAAAATCGAAATGACATTTTTTCGAAAAAATAGAAAAAGAAGCAAATTTCAAAAGTTAAAGAAACAATGTGTTTTGGAAGAAAAGTTTCGTTTCATTATCATTTTAGATTTTAAATGAAATGGAATGTTGATGGAATCTGTTTAAATCTGTGATAGAAAGTTGTGAGTTTTGTACGAATTGGAATATCTATACCGTAAAACAGACATTTTCAAAAATCATTCAATGAAAATCTATAGTTATTAAGATTTACTTTAATTATGAAAAATGAAAATTCAACATGGATTTATGAAAGTATTGTTTATGTAAATGCAAAATGAAATACTACTGAGCCGCGATAGCTCAGTTGGGAGAGCGTTAGACTGAAGATCTAAAGGTCACTGGTTCGATCCCGGTTCGCGGCAATTAATTTTTTTGAAATTTTATCAATTTTATTAAATTTCATATAATCAATTTATAAAATCGAAATGACATTTTTTCGAAAAAAATAGAAAAAGAAGCAAATTTCAAAAGTTAAAGAAACAATGTGTTTTGGAAAAGTTTCGTTTCATTATCATTTTAGATTTTAAATGAAATGGAATGTTGATGGAATCTGTTTAAATCTGTGATAGAAAGTTGTGAGTTTTGTACGAATTGGAATATCTATACCGTAAAACAGACATTTTCAAAAATCATTCAATGAAAATCTATAGTTATTAAGATTTACTTTAATTATGAAAAATGAAAATTCAACATGGATTTATGAAAGTATTGTTTATGTAAATGCAAAATGAAATACTACTGAGCCGCGATAGCTCAGTGGGAGAGCGTTAGACTGAAGATCTAAAGGTCACTGGTTCGATCCCGGTTCGCGGCAATTAATTTTTGAAATTTTATCAATTTTACTAAAAATCAATTTATAAAATCGAAATGACATTTTTTCGAAAAAAATAGAAAAAGAAGCAAATTTCAAAAGTTAAAGAAACAATGTGTTTTGGA
>JACMZG010001295.1:23745-31245 GCA_018340805.1 Microvelia longipes | reverse complement strand
GGACAAAGTAACCTACATATACACTGCAGACTTACTAGATTTGCCATCGACCATCAGTTATACTAAACATTCAAAAGCAATCTCTATGAGCTCACAATCAAACAATCAGCATTACCAACAGCCAATATCAGCAAATCGAAATCACCAATACACCAAATTTAACCGTGCAATGAGCTATAAAACCGATTCCGAAGAATTGGTCACCTTCACCATTACGACAGAAAAACGGCACTATTGGTCGCAGTTTTGATACATGGAAAGTGCATTGATCGTCCATATGAGCTTAAAAGCAATTCCTAGTGAGATTTTGCTAAAATCAAGATTGACAGACAATCAACTGAATCCCATATCAGTTTCGGCTCTACTCGTTTACCTCTAAGCGATTTCACGTACTATTTAACTCTCTCTTCAAAGTTCTTTTCAACTTTCCCTCACGGTACTTGTTTACTATCGGACTCGCACAAGTATTTAGCCTTAGATGGAGTTTACCACCCAATTTGGACTGCATTCTCAAACAATCCGACTCATAGGAAACATCAATAAAAGCCTCGTACACTCCAACCGGTCTAACACCCGTCTATGGACACATCACAATCAAGTGAATTTGGAGTATACTCAACAATTAAAAACGCAACCTTTACACCACAACTCCTAATATCAAAGATACAGGATTCAGTGCTGGGCTAATTCCCGGTCGTTCGCCACTACTGGGGAAATCCTTGTTAGTTTCTTTTCCTCCGCTTAATGATATGCTTAAGTTCAGCGGGTAATCTCATCTGATCTGAGGTCGGATTTAAAAGTTAATTGAACAAATAAATAATAAATTCGAAATTCCTTGACAATTTAATTGATTATTTACTAAAATCTCACAGGTGACAGCACACATATGCACCAGAACGCAACTCATTAAGCTGCGGCACTGGAGAAAATTAAAATTATGTATGCATCAAATGATATCAATAATTTCAATAATCCAGAATTTCCGTCAAACTTGTTCAATTATATTTAAAACACTATTTCAATACGTCAATTAATACTGAAACGCACATATTGATAATGCAAAATTAAATTGTCATTGTCATTAATAGCATCATTATTCTATTATTATCAATCCAAAATATATTTAAAAGATCAAACAAATAAATCAACAACCCATTCAAACATTGTTTATTTGCCTTTTCTTCTTTCTATACAATGGTCAATAAATTATGAAAACAATTAACAATAACAAATAAATCTATTAACTTCAACAACAGCATTAACTTTATGTTAATTTCATATGTATAAACTGTATATTAATAGCATTTCAAAAATCGAAACTCTATGTTTCCATAGAGGTGTACTTGTTTAACAAATACACTATCACCTTAAAGAGGCACTTTCGATTGAAATAAAAACCAAAAGTGAACCCCTCAAAACATTACTATTGAACGTAATGATAAATGCTATGCCGACCCTCAGACAGATGTGGCTATAGGTTGACCCATAGCCGCCATTTGCGTTCAAAATGTCAATGATCAGAGCGTTGTGCAGTTCACATTAATTCACATGTTTTGCTACGTTCTTCATCGACGTGCGAGCCGAGTGATCCATCGCTTAAAGTGGTTAATAATATACAGATGCTTTTACAGCGATCCATATTCTAATTTTCAATCAACCCAACTTCTTTTACAAAGTCGAGGATTGCCATTATCATTTTGATCACCAAACGATACTGTAAAGTTAAATAGAAATAGAAACACACGGGGCAGCTTTTCATATAATCGTGTTAATCAACATACAAATTCTTTAGCCAATTGCAGTTTTGCCAAAATAAATGATTAATAAAATAACTGAATTCGGATATTTATCTACAAAGCATTAGACCAGTTATTATTAATCACTGCAACTTGAATTCGTATATTGACCAAATAAATAACACTAAATTTTTAAAGATATTATATTACTAAACTAATTAAACCTTGCACAATATCCTGATAATGCTTTGATATTGTTTTTATCAGTGCCAACAACTTGTGTTTTGTAATTTCCTTTTTACGAGAGACTACGGACATAAGTCTGTCATATAAACAACACCAATAAAAATGTTTATATGAGTACTCGGTATTTCGAAAAATACCATAGGCACCCGTGAATGTGTTGGTTTAATGCTGATTAATTTACTACTAGCACTTGAAACCATATTTACTACTATAAAACGAGTCGATTTATTGTTTAGCGAGCCGAATACTTCGCAATAAAACAATCCAAGTAGCATAATATGTAATTAGTAAATTAAAATCAGCACTTTTTTATATTTAATAATTCATTATAAATGATTATTAGAGCCAAAATCGTTTTTTTAATTTAATTTATAGCATGTCAGCTGTAAATTCTAATCGTTCTTTTAATTTCAATGAACTAATAATGATCCTTCCGCAGGTTCACCTACGGAAACCTTGTTACGACTTTTACTTCCTCTAAATGATCAAGTTTGATTGTCTTTCCCAACTATAGAAATGTTGCCATTTCTTAAATCGGAATCCAACGATCTCACTAAACCATTCAATCGGTAGTAGCGACGGGCGGTGTGTACAAAGGGCAGGGACGTAATCAGCGCAAGCTAGTGACTTGCACTTACTAGGAATTCCTCGTTCAAGTGGAATAATTTCAATCCACTATTCCTGACACGACAGTGATTAAGCAGGTTACCCAGCCATTTCTAGCTAGGAATTAAACTCGCTGTTACTGCCATTGTAGCGCGCGTGCGGCCCCGGACATCTAAGGGCATCACAGACCTGTTATTGCTCTTTTCATTTAGCTAAACGCTATTTATTCCTCTAAGAAGTCAGCATTTGCTATTTTAAAACAAATGTACTATTTAGCAGGTTAGAGTCTCGTTCGTTAACGGAATTAACCAGACAAATCGCTCCACCAACTAGAACGGCCATGCACCACCACCCACCGAATCAAGAAAGAGCTATCAATCTGTCAATCCTCACAGTGTCCGGACCGGGTGAGATTTCCCGTGTTGAGTCAAATTAAGCCGCAGGCTCCACTCCTGGTGGTGCCCTTCCGTCAATTCCTTTAAGTTTCAGCTTTGCAACCATACTTCCCCCGGAACCCATAGACTTAGGTTTCCCGGTGACTTCTCGCAAGGAGATTTAAATTACCTTCGCGAACTGTCAGTTGGCATAGTTTATGGTCAGAACTAGGACGGTATCTGATCGTCTTCGATCCTCTGACTTTCGTTCTTGATTAATGAAAACATTCTTGGCAAATGCTTTCGCAGTAGACTGTCTGCTGATGATCTAAGAATTTCACCTCTAGCACCAGCATACATATGCCCCCGGCAGTCTCTTTAATCATTACTTCAGTTTCGAAAACCAACAAAATAAAACCGAAGTCTTATTTTATTATTCCATGCAACAATATGCAAGCATCAGCCTGCTTTAAGCACTCTAATTTTTTCAAAGTAAACTTGTCGGTCATCCTCAACACCCATTAAAGAGCATCAAAGATATACACGACGTCGAAGGACAAGATAGCTTTCAATCAAAGATTTCAAACCATCTTTTTCCTCAATTTCAACTACGAGCTTTTTAACTGCAACAACTTTAATATACGCTATTGGAGCTGGAATTACCGCGGCTGCTGGCACCAGACTTGCCCTCCAATTGATACTTGATAAAGTATTTAAAATGTTCTCATTGCAATTATGAAACCACTAGGGCCCATATTGTTATTTTTTGTCACTACCTCACCGAACCGGTATTGGGTAATTTACGCGCCTGCTGCCTTCCGTGGATGTGGTAGCCGTTTCTCAGGCTCCCTCTCCGGAATCGAACACTGATTCCCCGTTACCCGTTACAACCATGGTAAGCTTTGATCTTACCATCGAAAGTTGATAGGTCAGCCACTTCAAGAGATATGTCGTCAACACAAAGGTCGTACGATCAGTAAAATTATCCAGAGTCATCAAAAAACCGGTTTTCACCAGGTTGATTTTGATCTAATAAATCCGCCGCTTCGTGAGTCACGGCATTCTGTTAGATATTAGCTCTAGAATTACCACAGTTATCCCATGGCAAAATGATAGAATCTCTCAAATCATAGCTGTTATAATGAGCCATCCGCGGTTTAAGTGTACGAGACTTTGTACTAAGACATGCATGGCTTAATCTTTGAGATAAGCATATGACTACTGGCAGGATCAACCAGATATTTATTTTACGTACTCTACTTAACATGGTTTCAATTAAGTAGTCACTAAAGATATTGAAAATCAATAAACACAAGTATCATTAACTTTATCAATCGATCAAGCATTAACCACATGATAATCCAAAAACAGCAATTTCATTTAAAAAACCACTATTTTGTGAAATAAATTTAATTATCACCCTTTCAACGATTTTTATTTTTTGCAATAAATGATTTAAATACAATGTATAATCAAGTCTCATTTTTATTAACTGATTGAAAGAAAAATGTTTTACCATTTTTCTCAGTCACATTATATTAAATCCAAAATATAAATATCGTTTACTCAATGCATCATCGATGCATAAAAGCTTGATCATTTCAGTTTACTCTACTTAGCATTTACGTTTTCATCAATAATGATACGTACGATTTTTATTCAATCGCTTAGCTATCGTTTAACCGATAACTAAAATAGGCCATTCGTTATATATTTAAATATTGATATTCATTGAATTGCTTTTATTGTTAGCGTTTTGATTCAACAAATTCAACTAACAAGCAATAAACAATCGCAAAGCAAGCTTCACAACTGTATCTGACTAGAAAAAGGCCTGGACAATAGAAATTTAAATTACTAACGCTTCAAAGCGAAAGCTATATTTACCCTTGTTCATGTGGTACGTAGTAGACAATAACTCCACGCATTTGGAAACCGTTACCGAAACAACATTCGCCACTACAACATTTTTTCATTTACCCATAATTCATAACGAATATATGAGTTTAATTTCATTGATAATCAAAAATCAACAGTATATAATACTATGTCAACTTTACATAGACTACCAATATATAGCATTAGTTATCTAACATGGGTAGTATTTAATAAATTGGGAAATAACAGAGAAATAATTAAGAAAAGATTTTTTTAAAATAAAAATTCTCGATTATTTTCTAAGTCGAAAATGTATAAAACTGTAATTTGATTTTATGACATGAAATATTTGCATTTTTCTTTGAAATTTTGTGTAAAAAATTATTTTATTTTTTTAAGTTTCAAATGAAATATTACTTATTAACAAACTACTTATTATATAAGTAAATAAAATTAATAAACATTTATTACATTTTATTGAATAAAATCGATTGTTAAATGTAAAATCGATTATTATTATTATATTATTATTATTATTATTATTATTATTTATTATTATTATTATTATTATTATTATTTATTATATTATTTATTATTATATATTATTATTTATTATTATTATTATTATTATTATTATTATTATTATTATTATTATTATTATTATTTATTATTATTATTATTATATTATTATATTATTATTTATTATATATATTATTATTATTATATTATTATTATAATTATTATTATATTATTATTATATTATTATTTATTATTATTATTATTATTATTATTATTATATTTATTATTATTTATTATTATTATTATTATTATTCATTATTATTATTATTATTATTATTATTATTATATTATTATTATTATTATTTATATATTATTTATTATTATTATTATTATATTATTATTTATTATTATTATTATTATTATTATATTATTATTATTATTATTATTATTATTGTTATTATTATTATAATCAGTCAAGCGGGAGTAACTATTACTCTCTTTACATTTACATGATAGTTATTATTTCTGAAAATTGAAAATTAAATTAAAAAATGCGCTGGTTAAAAGCACAATTAAATACAATGTTTTATTTATACCTTCCTGGTTACGGCTAGAGAAACTATGTGTATGATCTTTAAAATTTATAAATATTCTTTTATTTTATGCAATGTTCTCTTTCTTGATTTCACTTTCATGCGGATGATCTTTACAGAATTTTTATTCTAAAATTTATATTCGCGGTCCTTTCACTGTAGTTTCTTTTTTTATTAATCGAAGATTTTATACAATGAGGAGCAGTTTCAGCAGTTTTTCTAAAATATATTTTTAAAAAATAAATAAAGAAAACCAAATTTATATGAAATCACTATGACGAGCATTTGTTATAAACAAACAATATCTGTTTTTGTTTTTTTTCTTTGTGTTAGTTTATAATAAAACAAATGAATAACTTCTGAAATTTTTTCGAGCAAAAAAGCCAGCATTTAAGCTGGCATAGATATTTTCTTTATATTATATAAAATAATCTCTGGAAAATTTTGAGAAAAAAAGCCTATAATTTTTTATATTTATACTTATATTGATATGGATCTTATACGATATGTGATTTATGCCAAGCATCATGAATGTCAAAACGAATAATTGAGCTATGAAAATTTTTTGAGCAAAAAAGCCAGCTTTTCAGCTGGCAAATTAATTTAATTAATATTAATTTATATTTTATTCAAACAAAAAAATTATATTTTAATGGATTTTAACCAAATTTTGTTGAAATTTCCATAGATTTGGTCAGCAAAATTTTAATTTTCAAATATTTACCTTAAAAATCGAGATTTTTACATTACGTCCTTATGGAGAGATTTTCAAATTTTGAATTCTTTTGCAAAAAATCAAATTCGTAGAAATAGCAATTTTGTTTTATTTTGTTCTGCTGATATAAGGTATATAGTATATAAGTATATAAGTATATAAGTATATAAGTATATAAGTATATAAGTATATATATAGTATATAAGTATATAAGTCCAAAAAAAAATTTAGCAAAAAACACAACTCTCAACCATAACAACAACACTATACAATATATTATATTATACTATAATACTATATACATAAAGTTATTATTATAAATACTAATAATAACAATATATACTATAGTACTATATAGCACTATACAATATACTTTATAGTGTCATTATTTACCATAATAATCAAACTAGATTATTAGATTTAATTGTAAATAATGCAACCAAATAACCAATATCGTTTTACTAACGAATGAATGAACCATATAGGCCCAAATCATCGCGTCAGATGGGGATGAAGTTCAGATTCTCGCAGTTTAAAACCGCTCGAAATCTTACGCTTCCCCGACCGTAAGGTAAGTCGTATGCAAACGATTTAATGCCAACACGTAAATCATAAAATATGATTCAAACACCCAACCTATTTTCATAGGTTAGTTAGAGTTTAAATATATGGCTAAGCCACATCCAACAAATCCGAAAATTCGTTAGATAATACTATTGCCTCTTTACGAGGTAGGCACTGAATTATCATTACGTCTGGGCGAGATTCAGACTTAGAGGCGTTCAGTCTTAATCTCTCGGATGGTAGCTTCGTGCCAATGACCTTTCGATCAA
>JACMZG010001295.1:0-5000 GCA_018340805.1 Microvelia longipes | reverse complement strand
ATTTGTTTTAATATAAACTAACACAAAGAAAAAAAACAAAAAAAGATATTGTTTGTTTATAACAAATGCTCGTCATAGTGATTTCATATAAATTTGGTTTTCTTTATTTATTTTTTAAAAATATATTTTAGAAAAACTGCTGAAACTGCTCCTCATTGTATAAAATCTTCGATTAATAAAAAAAGAAACTACAGTGAAAAGGACCGCGAATATAAATTTTAGAATAAAAATTCTGTAAAGATCATCCGCATGAAAGTGAAATCAAGAAAGAGAACATTGCATAAAATAAAAACAATATTTATAAATTTTAAAAGATCATACACATAGTTTCTCTAGCCGTAACCAGGAAGGTATAATAAAACATTAATTGTGCTTTTAACCAGCGCATTTTTTAATTTAATTTTCAATTTTCAGAAATAATAACTATCATGTAAATGTAAAGAGAGTAATAGTTACTCCCGCTTGACTGATTATAATATATAATAACAATAATAATAATAATAATAATAATAATAATAATAATAATAATAATAATAATAATAATAATAATAATAATAATAATAATAATAATAATAATAATAATAATAATAATAATAATAATAATAATAATAATAATAATAATAATAATAATAATAATAATAATAATAATAATAATAATAATAATAATAATAATAATAATAATAATAATAAATAATAATAATAATAATAATAATAATAATAATAATAATAATAATAATAATAATAATAATAATAATAATAAATAATAATAATAATAATAATAATAATAATAATAATAATAATAATAATAATAATAATAATAATAATAATAATAATATAATAATAATAATAATAATATAATAATAATTAAATTAATAATAATAATAATAATAATAATAATAATCGATTTTACATTTAACAATCGATTTTATTCAATAAAATGTAATAAATGTTTATTAATTTTATATTACTTATTATAATAAGTAGTTTGTTAATAAGTAATATTTCATTTGAAACTTAAAAAAATAAAATAATTTTTTACACAAAATTTCAAAGAAAAATGCAAATATTTCATGTCATAAAATCAAATATTACAGTTTTTATACATTTTCGACTTAGAAAATAATCGAGAATTTTTATTTTAAAAAAATCTTTTCTTAATTATTTCTCTGTTATTTCCCAATTTATTAAATACTACCCATGTTAGATAACTAATGCTATATATTGGTAGTCTATGTAAAGTTGACATAGTATTATATATACTGTTGATTTTTGATTATCAATGAAATTAAACTCATATATTCGTTATGAATTATGGGTAAATGAAAAAATGTTGTAGTGGCGAATGTTGTTTCGGTAACGGTTTCCAAATGCGTGGAGTTATCGTCTACTACGTACCACATGAACAAGGGTAAATATAGCTTTCGCTTTGAAGCGTTAGTAATTTAAATTTCTATTGTCCAGGCCTTTTTCTAGTCAGATACAGTTGTGAAGCTTGCTTTGCGATTGTTTATTGCTTGTTAGTTGAATTTGTTGAATCAAAACGCTAACAATAAAAGCAATTCAATGAATATCATATATTTAAATATATAACGAATGGCCTATTTTAGTTATCGGTTAAACGATAGCTAAGCGATTGAATAAAAATCGTACGTATCATTATTGATGAAAACGTAAATGCTAAGTAGAGTAAACTGAAATGATCAAGCTTTTATGCATCGATGATGCATTGAGTAAACGATATTTATATTTTGGATTTAATATAATGTGACTGAGAAAAATGGTAAAACATTTTTCTTTTCAAATCAGTTAATAAAAATGAGACTTGATTATACATTGTATTTAAATCATTTATTGCAAAAAATAAAAATCGTTGAAAGGGTGATAATTAAATTTATTTCACAAAATAGTGGTTTTTTAAATGAAATTGCTGTTTTTGGATTATCATGTGGTTAATGCTTGATCGATTGATAAAGTTAATGATACTTGTGTTTATTGATTTTCAATATCTTTAGTGACTACTTAATTGAAACCATGTTAAGTAGAGTACGTAAAATAAATATCTGGTTGATCCTGCCAGTAGTCATATGCTTATCTCAAAGATTAAGCCATGCATGTCTTAGTACAAAGTCTCGTACACTTAAACCGCGGATGGCTCATTATAACAGCTATGATTTGAGAGATTCTATCATTTTGCCATGGGATAACTGTGGTAATTCTAGAGCTAATATCTAACAGAATGCCGTGACTCACGAAGCGGCGGATTTATTAGATCAAAATCAACCTGGTGAAAACCGGTTTTTTGATGACTCTGGATAATTTTACTGATCGTACGACCTTTGTGTTGACGACATATCTCTTGAAGTGGCTGACCTATCAACTTTCGATGGTAAGATCAAAGCTTACCATGGTTGTAACGGGTAACGGGGAATCAGTGTTCGATTCCGGAGAGGGAGCCTGAGAAACGGCTACCACATCCACGGAAGGCAGCAGGCGCGTAAATTACCCAATACCGGTTCGGTGAGGTAGTGACAAAAAATAACAATATGGGCCCTAGTGGTTTCATAATTGCAATGAGAACATTTTAAATACTTTATCAAGTATCAATTGGAGGGCAAGTCTGGTGCCAGCAGCCGCGGTAATTCCAGCTCCAATAGCGTATATTAAAGTTGTTGCAGTTAAAAAGCTCGTAGTTGAAATTGAGGAAAAAGATGGTTTGAAATCTTTGATTGAAAGCTATCTTGTCCTTCGACGTCGTGTATATCTTTGATGCTCTTTAATGGGTGTTGAGGATGACCGACAAGTTTACTTTGAAAAAATTAGAGTGCTTAAAGCAGGCTGATGCTTGCATATTGTTGCATGGAATAATAAAATAAGACTTCGGTTTTATTTTGTTGGTTTTCGAAACTGAAGTAATGATTAAAAGAGACTGCCGGGGGCATATGTATGCTGGTGCTAGAGGTGAAATTCTTAGATCATCAGCAGACAGTCTACTGCGAAAGCATTTGCCAAGAATGTTTTCATTAATCAAGAACGAAAGTCAGAGGATCGAAGACGATCAGATACCGTCCTAGTTCTGACCATAAACTATGCCAACTGACAGTTCGCGAAGGTAATTTAAATCTCCTTGCGAGAAGTCACCGGGAAACCTAAGTCTATGGGTTCCGGGGGAAGTATGGTTGCAAAGCTGAAACTTAAAGGAATTGACGGAAGGGCACCACCAGGAGTGGAGCCTGCGGCTTAATTTGACTCAACACGGGAAATCTCACCCGGTCCGGACACTGTGAGGATTGACAGATTGATAGCTCTTTCTTGATTCGGTGGGTGGTGGTGCATGGCCGTTCTTAGTTGGTGGAGCGATTTGTCTGGTTAATTCCGTTAACGAACGAGACTCTAACCTGCTAAATAGTACATTTGTTTTAAAATAGCAAATGCTGACTTCTTAGGGAATAAATAGCGTTTAGCTAAATGAAAAAGAGCAATAACAGGTCTGTGATGCCCTTAGATGTCCGGGGCCGCACGCGCGCTACAATGGCAGTAACAGCGAGTTTAATTCCTAGCTAGAAATGGCTGGGTAACCTGCTTAATCACTGTCGTGTCAGGAATAGTGGATTGAAATTATTCCACTTGAACGAGGAATTCCTAGTAAGTGCAAGTCACTAGCTTGCGCTGATTACGTCCCTGCCCTTTGTACACACCGCCCGTCGCTACTACCGATTGAATGGTTTAGTGAGATCGTTGGATTCCGATTTAAGAAATGGCAACATTTCTATAGTTGGGAAAAGACAATCAAACTTGATCATTTAGAGGAAGTAAAAGTCGTAACAAGGTTTCCGTAGGTGAACCTGCGGAAGGATCATTATTAGTTCATTGAAATTAAAAGAACGATTAGAATTTACAGCTGACATGCTATAAATTAAATTAAAAAAACGATTTTGGCTCTGATAATTCATTTTATAATGAATTATTAAATATAAAAAGTGCTGATTTTAATTTACTAATTACATATTATGCTACTTGGATTGTTTTATTGCGAAGTATTCGGCTCGCTAAACAATAAATCGACTCGTTTTATAGTAGTAAATATGGTTTCAAGTGCTAGTAGTAAATTAATCAGCATTAAACCAACACATTCACGGGGTGCCTATGGTATTTTTCGAAATACCGAGTACTCATATAAACATTTTTATTGGGTGTTGTTTATATGACAGACTTATGTCCGTAGTCTCTCGTAAAAAGGAAATTACAAAACACAAGTTGTTGGCACTGATAAAAACAATATCAAAGCATTATCAGGATATTGTGCAAGGTTTAATTAGTTTAGTAATATAATATCTTTAAAAATTTAGTGTTATTTATTTGGTCAATATACGAATTCAAGTTGCAGTGATTAATAATAACTGGTCTAATGCTTTGTAGATAAATATCCGAATTCAGTTATTTTATTAATCATTTATTTTGGCAAAACTGCAATTGGCTAAAGAATTTGTATGTTGATTAACACGATATTATATGAAAAGCTGCCCCGTGTGTTTCTATTTCTATTTAACTTTACAGTATCGTTTGGTGATCAAATGATAATGGCAATCCTCGACTTTGTAAAAGAAGTTGGGTTGATTGAAAATTAGAATATGGATCGCTGTAAAAAGCATCTGTATATTATTAACCACTTTAAGCGATGGATCACTCGGCTCGCACGTCGATGAAGAACGTAGCAAAACATGTGAATTAATGTGAACTGCACAACGCTCTGATCATTGACATTTTGAACGCAAATGGCGGCTATGGGTCAACCTATAGCCACATCTGTCTGAGGGTCGGCATAGCATTTATCATTACGTTCAATAGTAATGTTTTGAGGGGTTCACTTTTGGTTTTTATTTCAATCGAAAGTGCCTCTTTAAGGTGATAGTGTATTTGTTAAACAAGTACACCTCTATGGAAACATAGAGTTTCGATTTTTGAAATGCTATTAATATACAGTTTATACATATGAAATTAAC
>JACMZG010001294.1:0-11007 GCA_018340805.1 Microvelia longipes | reverse complement strand
CCGATCTCGTTTGATCTCGGAATGTTAAGCAACGGAAGGCCTTGTTAGTACTTGAATGCGTGAGCGTCTGGGAATACAAGGTGGTGTCGACTTTTTGCAATTTGAAGCAATTATATTTTGATTCAATTAGATTGATTTATTTGAATAATAGTAGCAAAATCAATAAGGTAATGCAAAAGAAATGTACACACATTATTGACAGGGCATTAAAACTTTAAAACTGATATTAAAATAATAGAAATACTAATAATATTTATTATGCAAATCATGATTTTTGAAATTTAGATGTCGATACTCCATTGGGTACACCCGATCTCGTTTGATCTCGGAATGTTAAGCAACGGAAGGCCTTGTTAGTACTTGAATGCGTGAGCGTCTGGGAATACAAGGTGGTGTCGACTTTTTGCAATTTGAAGCAATTATATTTTGATTCAATTAGATTGATTTATTTGATAATAGTAGCAAAAATCAATAAGGTAATGCAAAAGAAATGTACACACATTATTGACAGGGCATTAAAACTTTTAAACTGATATTAAAATAATAGAAATACTAATAATATTTATTATGCAAATCATGATTTTTTGAAATTTAGATGTATTTGGGTACACCCGATCTCGTTTGATCTCGGAATGTTAAGCAACGGAAGGCCTTGTTAGTACTTGAATGCGTGAGCGTCTGGGAATACAAGGTGGTGTCGACTTTTTGCAATTTGAAGCAATTAATTTTTGATTCAATTAGATTGATTTATTTGAATAATAGTAGCAAAATCAATAAGGTAATGCAAAAGAAATGTACACACATTATTGACAGGGCATTAAAACTTTAAAACTGATATTAAAATAATAGAAATACTAATAATATTTATTATGCAAATCATGATTTTTTGAAATTTAGATGTCGACGCTCATACTCCATTGGGTACACCCGATCTCGTTTGATCTCGGAATGTTAAGCAACGGAAGGCCTTGTTAGTACTTGAATGCGTGAGCGTCTGGGAATACAAGGTGGTGTCGACTTTTTGCAATTTGAAGCAATTATATTTTGATTCAATTAGATTGATTTATTTGAATAATAGTAGCAAAATCAATAAGGTAATGCAAAAGAAATGTACACACATTATTGACAGGGCATTAAAACTTTAAAACTGATATTAAAATAATAGAAATACTAATAATATTTATTATGCAAATCATGATTTTTTGAAATTTAGATGTTACTCCATTGGGTACACCCGATCTCGTTTGATCTCGGAATGTTAAGCAACGGAAGGCCTTGTTAGTACTTGAATGCGTGAGCGTCTGGGAATACAAGGTGGTGTCGACTTTTTGCAATTTGAAGCAATTATATTTTGATTCAATTAGATTGATTTATTTGAATAATAGTAGCAAAATCAATAAGGTAATGCAAAAGAAATGTACACATTATTGACAGGGCATTAAAAACTTTAAAACTGATATTAAAATAATAGAAATACTAATAATATTTATTATGCAAATCATGATTTTTGAAATTTATGTCGATGTACATTGGGTACACCCGATCTCGTTTGATCTCGGAATGTTAAGCAACGGAAGGCCTTGTTAGTACTTGAATGCGTGAGCGTCTGGGAATACAAGGTGGTGTCGACTTTTTTGCAATTTGAAGCAATTATATTTTGATTCAATTAGATTGATTTATTTGAATAATAGTAGCAAAATCAATAAGGTAATGCAAAAGAAATGTACACACATTATTGACAGGGCATTAAAACTTTAAAACTGATATTAAAATAATAGAAATACTAATAATATTTATTATGCAAATCATGATTTTTTGAAATTTAGATGTCGACGCTCATACTCCATTGGGTACACCCGATCTCGTTTGATCTCGGAATGTTAAGCAACGGAAGGCCTTGTTAGTACTTGAATGCGTGAGCGTCTGGGAATACAAGGTGGTGTCGACTTTTTGCAATTTGAAGCAATTATATTTTGATTCAATTAGATTGATTTATTTGAATAATAGTAGCAAAATCAATAAGGTAATGCAAAAGAAATGTACACACATTATTGACAGGGCATTAAAACTTTAAAACTGATATTAAAATAATAGAAATACTAATAATATTTATTATGCAAATCATGATTTTTTGAAATTTAGACGATACTCCATTGGGTACACCCGATCTCGTTTGATCTCGGAATGTTAAGCAACGGAAGGCCTTGTTAGTACTTGAATGCGTGAGCGTCTGGGAATACAAGGTGGTGTCGACTTTTTGCAATTTGAAGCAATTATATTTTGATTCAATTAGATTGATTTATTTGAATAATAGTAGCAAAATCAATAAGGTAATGCAAAAGAAATGTACACACATTATTGACAGGGCATTAAAACTTTAAAACTGATATTAAAATAATAGAAATACTAATAATATTTATTATGCAAATCATGATTTTTGAAATTTAGATGTTTGGGTACACCCGATCTCGTTTGATCTCGGAATGTTAAGCAACGGAAGGCCTTGTTAGTACTTGAATGCGTGAGCGTCTGGGAATACAAGGTGGTGTCGACTTTTTGCAATTTGAAGCAATTATATTTTGATTCAATTAGATTGATTTATTTGAATAATAGTAGCAAAATCAATAAGGTAATGCAAAAGAAATGTACACACATTATTGACAGGGCATTAAAACTTTAAAACTGATATTAAAATAATAGAAATACTAATAATATTTATTATGCAAATCATGATTTTTTGAAATTTAGATGTCGACGCTCATACTCCATTGGTACACCCGATCTCGTTTGATCTCGGAATGTTAAGCAACGGAAGGCCTTGTTAGTACTTGAATGCGTGAGCGTCTGGGAATACAAGGTGGTGTCGACTTTTTGCAATTTGAAGCAATTATATTTTGATTCAATTAGATTGATTTATTTGAATAATAGTAGCAAAATCAATAAGGTAATGCAAAAGAAATGTACACACATTATTGACAGGGCATTAAAACTTTAAAACTGATATTAAAATAATAGAAATACTAATAATATTTATTATGCAAATCATGATTTTTTGAAATTTAGATGTACTCCATTGGGTACACCCGATCTCGTTTGATCTCGGAATGTTAAGCACGGAAGGCCTTGTTAGTACTTGAATGCGTGAGCGTCTGGGAATACAAGGTGGTGTCGACTTTTTGCAATTTGAAGCAATTATATTTTGATTCAATTAGATTGATTTATTTGAATAATAGTAGCAAAATCAATAAGGTAATGCAAAAGAAATGTACACACATTATTGACAGGGCATTAAAACTTTAAAACTGATATTAAAATAATAGAAATACTAATAATATTTATTATGCAAATCATGATTTTTGAAATTTAGATGTCGACGCTCATACTCCATTGGGTACACCCGATCTCGTTTGATCTCGGAATGTTAAGCAACGGAAGGCCTTGTTAGTACTTGAATGCGTGAGCGTCTGGGAATACAAGGTGGTGTCGACTTTTTGCAATTTGAAGCAATTATATTTTGATTCAATTAGATTGATTTATTTGAATAATAGTAGCAAAATCAATAAGGTAATGCAAAAGAAATGTACACACATTATTGACAGGGCATTAAAACTTTAAAACTGATATTAAAATAATAGAAATACTAATAATATTTATTATGCAAATCATGATTTTTGAAATTTAGATGTCGACGCTCATACTCCATTGGGTACACCCGATCTCGTTTGATCTCGGAATGTTAAGCAACGGAAGGCCTTGTTAGTACTTGAATGCGTGAGCGTCTGGGAATACAAGGTGGTGTCGACTTTTTGCAATTTGAAGCAATTATATTTTGATTCAATTAGATTGATTTATTTGAATAATAGTAGCAAAATCAATAAGGTAATGCAAAAGAAATGTACACACATTATTGACAGGGCATTAAAACTTTAAAACTGATATTAAAATAATAGAAATACTAATAATATTTATTATGCAAATCATGATTTTTGAAATTTAGATGTCGACGCTCATACTCCATTGGGTACACCCGATCTCGTTTGATCTCGGAATGTTAAGCAACGGAAGGCCTTGTTAGTACTTGAATGCGTGAGCGTCTGGGAATACAAGGTGGTGTCGACTTTTTGCAATTTGAAGCAATTATATTTTGATTCAATTAGATTGATTTATTTGAATAATAGTAGCAAAATCAATAAGGTAATGCAAAAGAAATGTACACACATTATTGACAGGGCATTAAAACTTTAAAACTGATATTAAAATAATAGAAATACTAATAATATTTATTATGCAAATCATGATTTTTTGAAATTTAGATGTCGACGCTCATACTCCATTGGGTACACCCGATCTCGTTTGATCTCGGAATGTTAAGCAACGGAAGGCCTTGTTAGTACTTGAATGCGTGAGCGTCTGGGAATACAAGGTGGTGTCGACTTTTTGCAATTTGAAGCAATTATATTTTGATTCAATTAGATTGATTTATTTGAATAATAGTAGCAAAATCAATAAGGTAATGCAAAAGAAATGTACACACATTATTGACAGGGCATTAAAACTTTAAATGATATTAAAATAATAGAAATACTAATAATTATTATGCAAATCATGATTTTCCATTGGGTACACCCGATCTCGTTTGATCTCGGAATGTTAAGCAACGGAAGGCCTTGTTAGTACTTGAATGCGTGAGCGTCTGGGAATACAAGGTGGTGTCGACTTTTTGCAATTTGAAGCAATTATATTTTGATTCAATTAGATTGATTTATTTGAATAATAGTAGCAAAATCAATAAGGTAATGCAAAAGAAATGTACACACATTATTGACAGGGCATTAAAACTTTAAAACTGATATTAAAATAATAGAAATACTAATAATATTTATTATGCAAATCATGATTTTTGAAATTTAGATGTACTCCATTGGGTACACCCGATCTCGTTTGATCTCGGAATGTTAAGCAACGGAAGGCCTTGTTAGTACTTGAATGCGTGAGCGTCTGGGAATACAAGGTGGTGTCGACTTTTTGCAATTTGAAGCAATTATATTTTGATTCAATTAGATTGATTTATTTGAATAATAGTAGCAAAATCAATAAGGTAATGCAAAAGAAATGTACACACATTATTGACAGGGCATTAAAACTTTAAACTGATATTAAAATAATAGAAATACTAATAATATTTATTATGCAAATCATGATTTTTTGAAATTTAGATGTCGACGCTCATACTCCATTGGGTACACCCGATCTCGTTTGATCTCGGAATGTTAAGCAACGGAAGGCCTTGTTAGTACTTGAATGCGTGAGCGTCTGGGAATACAAGGTGGTGTCGACTTTTTGCAATTTGAAGCAATTATATTTTGATTCAATTAGATTGATTTATTTGAATAATAGTAGCAAAATCAATAAGGTAATGCAAAAGAAATGTACACACATTATTGACAGGGCATTAAAACTTTAAAACTGATATTAAAATAATAGAAATACTAATAATATTTATTATGCAAATCATGATTTTTTGAAATTTAGATTACTCCATTGGGTACACCCGATCTCGTTTGATCTCGGAATGTTAAGCAACGGAAGGCCTTGTTAGTACTTGAATGCGTGAGCGTCTGGGAATACAAGGTGGTGTCGACTTTTTGCAATTTGAAGCAATTATATTTTGATTCAATTAGATTGATTTTTTGAATAATAGTAGCAAAATCAATAAGGTAATGCAAAAGAAATGTACACACATTATTGACAGGGCATTAAAACTTTAAACTGATATTAAAATAATAGAAATACTAATAATATTTATTATGCAAATCATGATTTTTTGAAATTTAGATGTCGACGCTCATACTCCATTGGGTACACCCGATCTCGTTTGATCTCGGAATGTTAAGCAACGGAAGGCCTTGTTAGTACTTGAATGCGTGAGCGTCTGGGAATACAAGGTGGTGTCGACTTTTTGCAATTTGAAGCAATTATATTTTGATTCAATTAGATTGATTTATTTGAATAATAGTAGCAAAATCAATAAGGTAATGCAAAAGAAATGTACACACATTATTGACAGGGCATTAAAACTTTAAAACTGATATTAAAATAATAGAAATACTAATAATATTTATTATGCAAATCATGATTTTTGAAATTTGATTACATTGGGTACACCCGATCTCGTTTGATCTCGGAATGTTAAGCAACGGAAGGCCTTGTTAGTACTTGAATGCGTGAGCGTCTGGGAATACAAGGTGGTGTCGACTTTTTGCAATTTGAAGCAATTATATTTTGATTCAATTAGATTGATTTATTTGAATAATAGTAGCAAAATCAATAAGGTAATGCAAAAGAAATGTACACACATTATTGACAGGCATTAAAATTAAAACTGATATTAAAATAATAGAAATACTAATAATATTTATTATGCAAATCATGATTTTTTGAAATTTAGAATACTCCATTGGGTACACCCGATCTCGTTTGATCTCGGAATGTTAAGCAACGGAAGGCCTTGTTAGTACTTGAATGCGTGAGCGTCTGGGAATACAAGGTGGTGTCGACTTTTTGCAATTTGAAGCAATTATATTTTGATTCAATTAGATTGATTTATTTGAATAATAGTAGCAAAATCAATAAGGTAATGCAAAAGAAATGTACACACATTATTGACAGGGCTTTAAAACTTATAATTCCACAATTTCCCATAAAATCATGGATTTTCCTCCATCAATTAACAATTTTCCTATAATATTGATTTATCGATCGGTCCGTTCATAGACTATCTCCACGGATGACATGTACCACCATTAGAATCCTTATTGAATTTCATCAACTTTGATATCAATTTCGCTGGAAAATAAATTCTCAAATTTTTTCCAATAAAAATCGATATTTTCACAAAAATGCACTTTCATTTTTCAATAGATTCCAGCCATATTTTCTGAAATTTCTTTCGATAATTAACATGCCAATGTTACAGTTATTAATTTGATGATATTAAAATAATAGAAATACTAATAATATTTATTATGCAAATCATGATTTTTTGAAATTTATGTCGACGCTCATACTCCATTGGGTACACCCGATCTCGTTTGATCTCGGAATGTTAAGCAACGGAAGGCCTTGTTAGTACTTGAATGCGTGAGCGTCTGGGAATACAAGGTGGTGTCGACTTTTTGCAATTTGAAGCAATTATATTTTGATTCAATTAGATTGATTTATTTGAATAATAGTAGCAAAATCAATAAGGTAATGCAAAAGAAATGTACACACATTATTGACAGGGCTTTAAAACTTTATAATTCCACAATTTCCCATAAAATCATGGATTTTCCTCCCATCAATTTAACAATTTTCCTATAATATTGATTTATCGATCGGTCCGTTCATAGACTATCTCCACGGATGACATGTACCACCATTAGAATCCTTATTGAATTTCATCAACTTTGATATCAATTTCGCTGGAAAATAAATTCTCAAATTTTTCCAATAAAAATCGATATTTTCACAAAAATGCACTTTCATTTTTCAATAGATTCCAGCCATATTTTCTGAAATTTCTTTCGATAATTAACATGCCAATGTTACAGTTATTAATTTGATGATATTAAAATAATAGAAATACTAATAATATTTATTATGCAAATCATGATTTTTTGAAATTTAGATGTCGACGCTCATACTCCATTGGGTACACCCGATCTCGTTTGATCTCGGAATGTTAAGCAACGGAAGGCCTTGTTAGTACTTGAATGCGTGAGCGTCTGGGAATACAAGGTGGTGTCGACTTTTTGCAATTTGAAGCAATTATATTTTGATTCAATTAGATTGATTTATTTGAATAATAGTAGCAAAATCAATAAGGTAATGCAAAAGAAATGTACACACATTATTGACAGGGCTTTAAAACTTTATAATTCAATTTCCCATAAAATCATGGATTTTCCTCCCATCAATTTAACAATTTTCCTATAATATTGATTTATCGATCGGTCCGTTCATAGACTATCTCCACGGATGACATGTACCACCATTAGAATCCTTATTGAATTTCATCAACTTTGATATCAATTTCGCTGGAAAATAAATTCTCAAATTTTTTCCAATAAAAATCGATATTTTCACAAAAATGCACTTTCATTTTTCAATAGATTCCAGCCAATTTTCTGAAATTTCTTTCGATAATTAACATGCCAATGTTACAGTTATTAATTTGATGATATTAAAAAAAATACTAATAATATTTATTATGCAAATCATGATTTTTTGAAATTTAGATGTCGACGCTCATACTCCATTGGGTACACCCGATCTCGTTTGATCTCGGAATGTTAAGCAACGGAAGGCCTTGTTAGTACTTGAATGCGTGAGCGTCTGGGAATACAAGGTGGTGTCGACTTTTTGCAATTTGAAGCAATTATATTTTGATTCAATTAGATTGATTTATTTGAATAATAGTAGCAAAATCAATAAGGTAATGCAAAAGAAATGTACACACATTATTGACAGGGCTTTAAAACTTTATAATTCCACAATTTCCCATAAAATCATGGATTTTCCTCCCATCAATTTAACAATTTTCCTATAATATTGATTTATCGATCGGTCCGTTCATAGACTATCTCCACGGATGACATGTACCACCATTAGAATCCTTATTGAATTTCATCAACTTTGATATCAATTTCGCTGGAAAATAAATTCTCAAATTTTTTCCAATAAAAATCGATATTTTCACAAAAATGCACTTTCATTTTTCAATAGATTCCAGCCATATTTCTGAAATTTCTTTCGATAATTAACATGCCAATGTTACAGTTATTAATTTGATGATATTAAAATAATAGAAATACTAATAATATTTATTATGCAAATCATGATTTTTTGAAATTTAGATGTCGACGCTCATACTCCATTGGGTACACCCGATCTCGTTTGATCTCGGAATGTTAAGCAACGGAAGGCCTTGTTAGTACTTGAATGCGTGAGCGTCTGGGAATACAAGGTGGTGTCGACTTTTTGCAATTTGAAGCAATTATATTTTGATTCAATTAGATTGATTTATTTGAATAATAGTAGCAAAATCAATAAGGTAATGCAAAAGAAATGTACACACATTATTGACAGGGCTTTAAAACTTTATAATTCCACAATTTCCCATAAAATCATGGATTTTCCTCCCATCAATTTAACAATTTTCCTATAATATTGATTTATCGATCGGTCCGTTCATAGACTATCTCCACGGATGACATGTACCACCATTAGAATCCTTATTGAATTTCATCAACTTTGATATCAATTTCGCTGGAAAATAAATTCTCAAATTTTTTCCAATAAAAATCGATATTTTCACAAAAATGCACTTTCATTTTTCAATAGATTCCAGCCATATTTTCTGAAATTTCTTTCGATAATTACATGCCAATGTTACAGTTATTAATTTGATGATATTAAAATAATAGAAATACTAATAATATTTATTATGCAAATCATGATTTTTTGAAATTTAGATGTCGACGCTCATACTCCATTGGGTACACCCGATCTCGTTTGATCTCGGAATGTTAAGCAACGGAAGGCCTTGTTAGTACTTGAATGCGTGAGCGTCTGGGAATACAAGGTGGTGTCGACTTTTTGCAATTTGAAGCAATTATATTTTGATTCAATTAGATTGATTTATTTGAATAATAGTAGCAAAATCAATAAGGTAATGCAAAAGAAATGTACACACATTATTGACAGGGCTTTAAAACTTTATAATTCACAATTTCCATAAAATCATGGATTTCCTCCCATCAATTTAACAATTTTCCTATAATATTGATTTATCGATCGGTCCGTTCATAGACTATCTCCACGGATGACATGTACCACCATTAGAATCCTTATTGAATTTCATCAACTTTGATATCAATTTCGCTGGAAAATAAATTCTCAAATTTTTCCAATAAAAATCGATATTTTCACAAAAATGCACTTTCATTTTTCAATAGATTCCAGCCATATTTTCTGAAATTTCTTTCGATAATTAACATGCCAATGTTACAGTTATTAATTTGATGATATTAAAATAATAGAAATACTAATAATATTTATTATGCAAATCATGATTTTTTGAAATTTAGATGTCGACGCTCATACTCCATTGGGTACACCCGATCTCGTTTGATCTCGGAATGTTAAGCAACGGAAGGCCTTGTTAGTACTTGAATGCGTGAGCGTCTGGGAATACAAGGTGGTGTCGACTTTTTGCAATTTGAAGCAATTATATTTTGATTCAATTAGATTGATTTATTTGAATAATAGTAGCAAAATCAATAAGGTAATGCAAAAGAAATGTACACACATTATTGACAGGGCTTTAAAACTTTATAATTCCAAATTTCCCATAAAATCATGGATTTTCCTCCCATCAATTTAACAATTTTCCTATAATATTGATTTATCGATCGGTCCGTTCATAGACTATCTCCACGGATGACATGTACCACCATTAGAATCCTTATTGAATTTCATCAACTTTGATATCAATTTCGCTGGAAAATAAATTCTCAAATTTTTTCCAATAAAAATCGATATTTTCACAAAAATGCACTTTCATTTTTCAATAGATTCCAGCCATATTTTCTGAAATTTCTTTCGATAATTAACATGCCAATGTTACAGTTATTAATTTGATGATATTAAAATAATAGAAATACTAATAATATTTATTATGCAAATCATGATTTTTTGAAATTTAGATGTCGACGCTCATACTCCATTGGGTACACCCGATCTCGTTTGATCTCGGAATGTTAAGCAACGGAAGGCCTTGTTAGTACTTGAATGCGTGAGCGTCTGGGAATACAAGGTGGTGTCGACTTTTTGCAATTTGAAGCAATTATATTTTGATTCAATTAGATTGATTTATTTGAATAATAGTAGCAAAATCAATAAGGTAATGCAAAAGAAATGTACACACATTATTGACAGGGCTTTAAAACTTTATAATTCCACAAT